>MUZH01004307.1:0-102874 GCA_003012965.1 Juglanconis oblonga | reverse complement strand
CTTGGCCGGGACCGGGGGTGTTGGTAGCTCAACGGGCGGGAGGGCAAAGGGAGTGGATGAGGCGGCTTCTCCTGCCATGGGGACGTTCTCCTTGTTCTGGGCCGACCGGCTCAGGGGCGGGTACTTGGCCTGCTCGTCGGAGTGGATGGTATCCACGGGAGAGGTTGAGGTCTGTGGGGGAACCTTGGCAGATGCCGGGAGGGGTTTCCGAACGATCCTGTGCTCGGTCCTCGTCGACTCCATGCTCGCTCTGCCCGTGGCTTCCAGCCTCTGGGCCTTGGCTGCCAGCATCTCATCCACCGGGGTGTCCAGGTGGATATAGTAGAGGGAGTTGGCGACATCCTCCCCCGTGACGTTCTTCAGCTGAGGCTTGAATGGTGATAGAATGACATCTGGCGGCCAGGTCAGTGGAGGTGCTCCGAAGGGTATGAGACACGAGTAGGCTGAGTAAGCTTGTGAGTGAGGGCTCACCGCGAGATCCGGGGACTCTTGATATGTATAGATACAGAGTCTCGTGCTTCTCGACGGGGTTGATGGGGTACTGTGGCGGATGAGCGGCGATTTGGTTGATGGCTGACAACGACTTGGCCTCGACTTGGGCGGCCATGGTGGTGGTGGTGGTGGTAGTCGTGGTCGTGGTCGTGGTCGTGGTCGTGGTCGTGGTCGTGGTCGTGATGGTCGTCGTTGTCGTCGCCGTTGTCGTCGCCGCCGTCGTCGTGGTTGTGGGGAGAGAAGTCGATCCTCGTGAAGGTGTGTCTGGGGACGCACGCAATAGGAAGCGCGCTCCCGTTCATACACCCGGAATAAAATAAAAACAAAAAAGGGGGGAGGGGGAGGGGTCTTAAGAAAAAGGAGACAATGTCGAGGTCAAAATAGGGCCGATGATACTGGCGTGGCTGACAGCGGACGGCATCCGCTGTCAATTGTGAGAGCCGGTGCCGGCAGTCGGGGGAGAGAGGTCGAGTGCGGCTGGTTGGTTGTCGGGATGTTCGAGGACTGCCCTCGGGAGGACTGAGGGCTGAGGTGAGTTGTGTGAGAGGTCTCCAGTCGCATGGATCAGACGGATTCCGAAGGTCGAAGGTCGAAGGTCCCGGGGTCTGACGTTGGTGGTGGGGATTCTGGATGCTGTTTTAGGGGGAGCGGTGCCTGGGCAAGCTGTTGGTCACAGTGGTGATGGTGGGTGGCTTGGGTACCTCTGCCTGGGGACGTAGGTGGGCACGTAGGTAGGTACCTCGGTAGGTACTTGGCGCTATGGCACTGTGGCGCCCAGTATCGAGGTCTGTACCTAAATGCGGACCCACTAAATGCAGGGGTGTCGGCAGTGAGGAGGCCGTTGGGACCTTAAAAACCGGGGTGCCGCCCAGGTTCCGTCCCTAGGTACTTGCTTGTACATGAATTGCCAGAATAATTCCATGACCTCGTCCATCCTACTATATCGCGGTCGAGGAACACAACAGGTGCAAGTGACTACCTATATCGCTCACTGGATCAAAGAGCCCGGCGACCACGGTCCAAGAACCGCACAAGGGGCCTCGTCCTCGCGTGCCCCCCAAAAATAAAAAAATAAAAAAGTAAAAAATATAAAAAGTAAAAAAAAAAATTAAAAATAAAGAATTAAAAAAATAAAAATAAAAAGAACAAAGATCCTGACGCCACCAGGCTTGGAAACGATGAGATGCAAAAAAGGGGCTGTGCGAGCAGATAAGCTGGCGCTACCTAATAAGTCACCCAACCTTGTTATGCACGGCCATACTCCGTGCCAGCCTCCTCTGACTTGGCTATTTCCCAAGACTCAGATGCCCTTCCCATGCCACACATAGCATTGAACAGCCAGTCATGCCCGTACCCACGACGCCCTACCACTTTATGCGCAGTTAGTCTGTCTCGTCATGCCATCTCACCGCACACGTCACAGCCACTCAACCTTCCACTTTCAACCGCATCCTTCCGCCTCCGAATTCGCCTCGGCGTCATCGTCATCGTGGCTTCACCTCTCGGCGGCGACATGCTCTACTTGGCAGTCGACCTTGGCTCGGCTCACGCCGATCGACGTCGCATTTCTCGGCCAACGAACCGTCCTTGCCGCGATGACCCCTGGAACCACACCAACCACGCACACGCACACGCACACGCTCATCGTCGTCGTCGTCGTCATCCGCGCCCTCGGGGGCGGCCGGTCTCGCTTCTCCGGATGTCTCGGAGCGGAGCGGCCGGCGCGGTTGACCTTGGCCGCGGGCCCTTTCGCCTCGGTCGCATCGTTGTGTAGTGATGTGGCGCCCAATACCATTCATTCTGTTCTGTCTTCTAGTTGCGCTTCTGTCCAGTAAATAGATTCCCCTCGCCGTGACATCTATATCGTCACCGAATACGGCGCCACGGCCGGATCCAACGTCTGCCATACAAACGGCATCCCCTGGCACAGCCCATCCGCATCAAACGTCCGCGCCCGCACCTGCGCGCTGAAGTCCTGCATCGTCCTCGTGAAAGTCGCCGCCGCGGCCCTGGTCGCATCGTTGGTCCCGGCGAGGAAGGTGTCGTCGTTGAACATGTTCATCAGAGAGCGGTTGGAGTCTGCTAGGAGAGGGCGTGCGCTACAAGAAAATAGAAAAGGGCATTGTCAGCTACTGGCCCCATGACCTTCTTTACGAAGAATGAAGGGGAAAAGGAGACCGGAGAAGAGCCAGGACGACGACAGCAACTCACAAAAGCGCATCCAGCTCAAACTGCGCCATGACCTTGTCCAGCGGCGGGAGGAAGTCCACCACCGAGGTATTCCCCTTGGCTGTCGGCACCGGCCGGTACAGCGCCCCCGGGTGCATGGGCAACGTGGCCGACAGGCCGAGCAGCGCGTTGGTGTTGACGGCGTGGTGCGCCGCCGAGCCCAGATGCGCCACGTGCGTGAGGACATCGACGACCTGCGCCGCGGTGCGGAACCCCGCGGGGAAATCCATCACCGCCGCGTCGCCGTTGGCCTCGCCCGCCCACGCCTGCAGCTCCGTGTCCGCCGCCACCACCGCGTCCGTCGCGTAGTACGACGCCACGAACCCCGTCATGAAGGTCCGCAGCGCCTCGTGGATCACGCTCGCGTCCTCGTGGTACGGGAAGTGTCGCAGCGCCGGCAATGCCCCGCTCGCGTTGAACAGCAGCCCGCGCGTCTGCAGGTCGGTCTCGAAGTAGTTGGCCTGGAAGGCGCCTGCGGCAGGGGTCACGTCATCGTCGTCGTCGTCGTCGTCGCGCCCCTGGTACAGCGCGGTGTTGTACCCCCTCGCCGCGGCGCCGGTGAAGGGCAGCAGCTGGTCGAAGAACATGCCGTCGGCGAACAGCACCTCCTCCGCGAGCGGATTGATCGCGAAGACCTGGTAGGTCAGGCGGTCCAGCAGCGCGTAGACGGGGTGGTCGACGCTCAGGGCGCGCACGGCCGCCATCCAGGTGATCTGCACGACCTCGTGGGTCGCGGCGAGGTGGTGCACCTGCGAGAAGAAGAAGTCGTTGATGTTGAAGAGGATCTTGGCCAGAAGCCAGTCGTCGGCCTCGTCCGCGGGCGTGTAGACCAGGTCGGCGCCCGTGTTGGTGCGGATCGCGAGCGGCAGGAACTGCGCCGTCGCGGCGTCGATGTAGAAGTAGGCCGAGCAGGCCGCGCCGTACTTGTCGCTCGTGGTGGCGAGCTGCGCCTGGTCCGAGTGGTCCGCGTAGAAGAGCCGTCCGGCGTCGAGCAGCTCCGTCGCGGTGCTGCCCGTGATGGCTCGCGCCGTGGCGTCGTCCACGGCAAAGGGGAGGGTGGTGCCGGGCGTGAGGCGTCTCACGGAGAAGGGCGAGTTGGCGAGCCGCTCCATGCTGAAGAAGAGGTCCTGCGAGTAGTTGGTGAGCACCCCCGGTGCCGGACCGTTGGGGAGCGTGTTGGTCCATTCGCCGTCGTAGAGGAGGGTGTAGTCTTCTACCGAGGCGAGGCCGTGGTACTATTCGATTGTTATCTCTCTCGGTTCGTCCGAGCTCCGGCATCCACGGTGAGTTATAATAAATAAATAAAACTTGACCCACCTTCGCGCTGGAGGCGACGGCGGCTACCTCGTCTGCCGTGGTCAGGGCCAATTCAGGCACATTCTCGCTCGTCTCAGCCGCTGTGTCGAGGACATCTTTGGCTAGGCCTAACGCTCCGGCCGGGTAGTATGGCCCACCGCCCACCGCCGGCCCGTAGGTGAAACCATCTCGAGTGACGTCGATTTCCAAGGCTCGGACGATTGGATCCGTGGCATACTGTGGTAATACATAGCCCACCGTACTTCCGATGTGCGCCGAGACAAGGAGGAGAAGGAGGAGAAGTATGTTGGCCGAGAGTATGCACTGCATCTTGAAAGACTGGAACAAGGAGAAGAGAACTATATACTGTAAAGTTAGTTTATGGGCACCCGGATGATTCGATGCAGAACGGTCACACTCGAGATGTTACTGACGATTGTCGAGGATGATGTATCAAGCCATGACGAAGGAGGAACCTCCCGATGCAATGGGATTTGACACGGAAAACGGCTCCAACCCAAGTTTGGGGGCACACGTCCAACGTCCTGCGGAAGGAGATGCGCCGCCTGTTGGGATGTGTTGCTCAGGACCTGTGCGGCCGGTCCTCGTACCCAACGTCTATTTGCGTCACTCAGCGGTCCCACCGTCCCTTGGCGGCTGATGGCAAGATGGCAAGGTAGTTTGCCAGGCCCGTCAAGAGGGGTGCAGCCTGCAGCAGCCCAAGTGATGTCTGGAAAGCCCGAGGACGGAAACGGGCAGAAGATGCGAGTATTATGTCGTCTCTGTCGTGCCACGACAGAAAGAGCTCCAAGGCTTGCATGTGGAGGAGAGCAATGGTGTCATCTGGGCCCAAGATCCAGAAGTCGTGGTGGAATTGATAAGTAAGACGGAATCTCGCCCAAGTCTAAATGGAGACATATCACCAAGAAGGGGGCCGAACCACTCCCACGGGCATCCAACGCGAATCCTCTGACCAGCTGCGTGCCCGATCAACATGCAGTGGAGTCTGACCGGCCGAAGGATCATGTTCCTCGTATCCACCCACGTGAGATGCGTGGATCCAATAGATGCTGACGGCGCATCAATAGCCCTGGAAAAAAAAACCAATTCCAAGCGTGGTGTTGATTTTCACCATGTGAGACCTCGATCAGACGTCGGGAATTGTGTGAGCCTACGAAAAGGAGACGACGAATCGGAAGTTTCGCTCGCGGACAACGTACATAGTCTAGTCCGGAGAGCTGCATGTGAACTGTGGTCAGGATTCCATCCTTTTCCTGATCTGTCATCCGTTCAGCCCTATTGATGTGGCTCCTTGTAAAGGCCTGCATGCCCTACCCAACGGGCAATGCTGCACCTCGCTGTCGCACTCAGCCATAAGTACCTAAAGTAAGTAGGTAGGTATCACTGCATAAGGTATCACTGCATACCTCCTGAGGCATTTCCGTGGCCGCGGTAATTACTCCGTACGTTGTGCGGTGCAAGATTTATGAGCTCGTATGACAGGTGTGTTCTACAGAGTAGTGCTACTGGTAATAGGAGAAGATTAGTAAACTATAATCCTGACTTCGGGAGTGGCAGTGTTGTTGAGAAGTGAAATGGTGGTTGGTTTTCAGAGCCACAGAGGCCCTAGTCCTGAAGCACAGCTCGTTCATACTTACCAAGAGCTTTTCGGAGAATGAAGCTTCTCCTCTCCGATCAAAAAAATCACGAAAAACATAGGATTGGTTTCCAAACTTGCAAGCTGTCTTGTTCTGGGCACCATTTGCTCCATGGCAACCAGTTAGTACAGAGATGGGCAGGGTACCTGAAGGTTGGACGGCCATTGGTGGCGTATCCGTTATTCGTCTTGATTCTTGAATCCAGCTAGTCTCTGTAATGATTGGTGTTTGAGCTGATGCGATAGAAACACTGAACAAAATCAAAACAGACACGTTGCCTTTTCCCTTGTCTGATATCTCTCCACGTATACAAGCAAAGAGATGAGGGTTAGGGTATGGCATCAAGCCGGCTCGGATTTTCCTCTCTCCGACGACAAGGGTCCTAGTTCCTCTCACGACTCTGGTTTGCGCCAACTTGGTCGTGCTTGACACCACAACTCAACTCCATAACACACACCACGAGCACACGTCATGTTGTGAGCTGGACAAATGTGGCTCCGACGTTTCTCGACGCGAAGTGCGCTGCGAGCCCGAGCTGCTCCACATGTGCTCACAGCGAAGTTGTCCACAAGCCGCCGCGTGGCGCTGGCGCAAACCACAGCCACAGCTTCCGCTGCGGAACACCAGCCGTCACAGGAGCAAACGGTCGACAAGCGGGTTCGTTTGAGAGAGTCTTTGGATCCTATGGATGCAGCGCGTCGCGTGTTGCAAGATGTTTTCCAACTTGAGTCTTTCCGGCCGGAACAGGAAGCTGTTCTCAAGCGACTTCTCGCTGGTGGAAACGCGCTGCTCAGGTGCTCCCCAGGCAGTGGCCGGACTCTTTGTTATCTAGTCAGTGCTTTCACTCCGATGACCACTGCCGATTGTCCACGTTCCCTTCTGTTGACAAACTCTAGATCCCTGCACTTGCCCAAGGTGGACTCACGGTTATTTGCTCTACCTCTTTCGGCTCAGCAGTCTCCCGTCTCCATTCTCTGAGGTCAAGGGGCATCAGCGCTGCTTTTGTGGGAGCGAAAGCATCCCAACAAGATTTTGATGAAACATTGTCTCTCTTGAAAAGCGGAAGACTTGATGTCTTGTTATTGCATTCATTTGCGGCGCCATTCCAATGTCAGCGACTGCTCAATGCGTCGCAACGCCGATTGCGACTTTTTGCTATTGAGGAAGCGGACCGCGTCTCCCAACAAGCCGGATCACACAAACCATGGTACCTTGGTCTGAGGAATATGGTCAACAAATTTAACCCACAGAGCATTGTATGTTCGACGAACGGGACCAGCGACCAAATTATCGATGACATATGTCGAGCCTACAATATTTCAAAGTCCTCGATCTCGGCTCTCCCACTCATGGCTCAGGTCAATCTTCGGATCGATGCAATAACCATGCGGAGGAATCATGACAAGTTCGCTGTGGTGCTTGACCTCTTGGAGAGGCACCCTGGACGTACGGTCATTGCCGTGGCTTCCTTTGTCAATGCCCGCGCCCTGGCGTCCAAATTGCAATTTCAGGGTGTCGACGCCATGGCGGTCAAACCACAGGACTTGCTAGATGACGAGCTCTTATCAAACGTTCCGCATCGTGTTTTGTGTGTTCCCAGCCACAAGTATCCAGTGATTCTTCATGAGGACATTCGACACATCGTTCATCACTCGATACCAGTATCGCTTACTCACTTCGATGCAGTCAATCGTATCGTCGCACGGGACGGAGGCAGCAGCCGCTGTACCGTTCTGCTCTCTGATGAGGGGGTTTTCACTGGGGCGAACGGACCTCTTGCAATGACGCCGGCGCTGCGCACCATCAGATCTCTGATCCACGACATTTATCGACAAAGCGTCACGGAATTGAAAGTTGGTAGCAAATTTCTCGTAGACCTCAGCAGCCAAAAACTTCGTTTCGATTTAGACGCTGACGACCTCTACCACTTCTACCAATTCCTGGAGAAGGAGAAGATGCTGGTCAGCGTGCGCCATTTGACAAGACGACTCAGTCTTGCGCAGGGCCCGAATCTAAATTACAGGCGTGCCTTCATCCCGCCCAAAGATGAACCTAATACGAACGAAATCGATTTATTTCACGGACTCGAAAGTGTTGGTGTTTTCGACGGCCTGGACCAAACTTTCCGTTACCGAATCGACGAGTTCGTTCAGGCCGGACTCCTCATAGAATCCGGTAGCGTTAAGACGATACTAGAACTGCAGCTGCTGAAGAGTCCTGATCTATCTCAAAGCGAGATAGACCGTCTTGTCGAAGGGTACGGTGCGCACCTTCGGTCGACGGATCAGTTTCGCCTGAGACGCCAGAGCGAGATCTTGCAACTTTTCACCGCAAAACGCTGTCTTGTCGCCGGATTAGCTGAGAGTTTAGGCAATCTGACGCCGGAAGGATGGACGAGGTGTGGCCACTGCTTGTTTTGTACTACGCATAAACCGGTGGTGTTGTCCCCACCCGAGAGGCGCGAGCGTCAGGTGAGCTCAAAGAGGCTGCAAGCTATCATCCGAGCTGCACCTAAACGATTTGCCAACGACCCGCGATTCCTGGCCAGATTAGGCTATGGAACTCTCACGCACCGGATTAAGGTATTGCGTTTATATACCCACAAAGTCTTTGCCTCGATGCGTCTGAATCATTTCGAGGTGTGTCTCCTGCTCCGACCTAGATCAGCCGAGGTGCTTCACCTGAAATTGCTGGGCTCTGACTGAACTGACGCTATCTTGATGCTTATTAGACACTCCTGCATGCATTTGCAAAACGATGCAAGATACCCGATGCGGAACTCCATGAATGTTGAGGAGCTGCTCCTCAGAATAGCCACGTCTGGGCAGCCAGGACTATGATCTTCGAGACAAATAGACACCCATTGATTACATCTGATTGCTCCTTGTCGTCCGCCCTCAAATTGGTCTAAAACTCAAAACGTCTTGGCCAACCATCCGGGCTGGATCATGACCGATCTTCCAGGCTAGGGCTCGAACCTATATTCTGCGGTACCGCCTTAGCGCCGCAGGTGGGAAGAAAACGACTTGAGAAGAGGACAGGGCGTATTATTCCAAAATCCCGTCGGAATCTTCGGCTTCGAACAAGAACATGCTAGCTGGGTCAGAGTCCCGGAGCGTTGGGCCATCGCCTCTGAGTGAGCGCCACGCGGACATCTTTGCCCTGTCTCCACTGTTCTTCTGGTATCGGTGTATACCATTCATTGTTCTTGATGTCGGGCTGTCAGACTAGATCAAGTCCTGAATACAGGTTTCGCATTCAGGCCCAAATTTTATACCTACTAAGCTAAACGCCGAGGGAACTCCCTTGTATGTTGTGCTCCTCGGTTTGTTCATTTCCATGGGACTAGAAGCCTCATTCACACTTAGACCTCAGGTGATCTTATCGTCACCGAGAGCTTGACGGTTGAACTTCGAGGCGACCTTGCAGAACTGTCCGCGCAAATCTCACAGCCATAATGCGAAGACAGAAGTCTTGAAAGCGGAAGCCGTTATCAAGCTGTTCGGAGTGACTGCCATCCTCCGAGCTTCTTGCGGGTGGGCCCTCGTCGAAGTCGAAAGCGTGTATGTAGTTTACATTGTGGCTTCATGCGTTATACGTAGAATGTCTCTAGTCTCGTCCCTTGTTATCATCTGTTGACCGACGATCATGCGGGTTTCGCGCCCCTTCGCCCAGCCACTGTTACCTACGATGAAATCACAGGTCCTGCCTTAGCGTTCCGGTTATGTCCATGGCCTCGGG
Source organism: Juglanconis oblonga (assembly GCA_003012965.1). NCBI lineage: Eukaryota > Fungi > Ascomycota > Sordariomycetes > Diaporthales > Juglanconidaceae > Juglanconis > Juglanconis oblonga. The sequence goes on along the minus strand of MUZH01004307.1, from coordinate 93,458 downwards.
ATACGCAAACGAAACGTCGCCACGAGTGCTGCCACGGACCCGAATAATTGGCTTTGATAGTTCTCGTGTCAAAAGTCTGTCCTCTGCATGGGCCGTAGATCACTCGTGAACCATTAGATGTCAATGATTTGCAGGCTAAGTTGGTGAGGATATACCCGGAGGTGGATAAATGCCGGCGACCACTCGCGATGGTTCCCGAGGTAGCAGTGCATGCATTGCCCCTGGCGAATACTTACTCGGACCGGGACTAGAGACCCTCGAGAATCCACCTTCCCTGGGAACATCTTGGGGAACCTGGAGGGTCAAGCCGGATCTTCGCCATTGCTTCCGGACGAGCGGTACGATAGTAGCAGTAGGTAGGGGGTTGTTGGTCATCACAACGCTATTCCAATACGTGGAGCTTATGAATGGAATGAGCTGATTTCTGGACCATCAGATGGCAGGTTCGAGCAGGAACGCCTCGACCGTATTTCGTGGTCTCGGCATGGCCCCTCTCCTCGACGGCGGCCTGATGGCCCTTTCAGCGCTCGCGATGACCTTTGTAGGACTCAGTCACGGACAAGCAGCGCCGTTTTCGAATTCGTCCTTCTCGAATTCCGACACGTCGCTCACGTTCATATACCAGAACAATCTCAATGTCTCGGACGATGTCAACCATGTGGGCGCCATCCTGCTCGATCCCATGCTTCAGGAGGCCGGTGCATCTCGGTGTGCATCCATGGGAGAGTCTCTTTTGCCTGTCTTGACCCTTGAAGCGCAGCAAGATGACTTCGAGAGGGCCCTGTCGTATCTCGCATTCGCCGGATTGGTAAAAGCTGGCCAGCAGTATTATATCAAGGACGCTGTTCTGTCGATGAATTCCGCGCAGGGAGCCAGTGTCGGCTTCTCCATCTCCAGGGATGAAAACGGGACGCAAGCTCTGCCTGTTCTCTGTACTCAAACCAGTCCCCAGAACGGGGCCAGCAACGCCCAGGCGACTGTTTCCAACGAACTCAGGATTCCGTCTGCCGGAAACACCTATGTGGGCTTCCGGAACCAGAAGTCTTTCCGTTTCATCGGAATTCCATACGCCAACCCGTTCCAGCGCTTCGAGTACTCGACCGTGTACAATGCCACTGGACAGATCATTAGTGCAACCGAGTACGGACCGGCCTGCGTTCAGTCTGGTGATTCCAACTCCAGCGAGGACTGTCTTTTCCTGAATATCCAGACGCCTTACATTCCCCGGGTGGAATCGATTGAGAAGCTTAGGCCTGTCATCTTCAGCATTCACGGAGGTGGCTTCACGAGTGGCAATGGAGGACCGATCTCCGGGCTGGATGGTGGAAACATGGCTTCGCGAGAGGATATTGTGTCGGTGGAGATCAACTATCGACTTTCCACCATCGGATTTCTCGCTGTACCTGGGACAGATGTCAAGGGCAACTTTGGCATAGGAGACCAGATCACGGCTCTGGAGGTGAGAACGCATAAACCCAAGACCAGTCTTGCAGGGGAATTGACAAAACATGCTGTAGTGGGTGAAGAAGAACATTGCTTCGTTCGGTGGTAATCCCGACAATGTCACAATCATTGGAGAGTCAGCTGGTGCAGGCTCCGTCCGAACGTTGCTCGGATCACCACCAGTCATCCAGAAAAACCTCATCTCCGGCGCAATCTCCATGTCGAATCTTGGTGGGGGCGTGGCTCTCGGGCTGAACGGTGATTACGCCACGACGTACAGCTCATACTTGACCGTCGAGCAGTCCTTCGCCCAGGCCGGACAGAAGATCTTCAGTGCAGTCGGATGCAACCAGACCACCGCCAATGACCAGATCATCTGTTTAAAGACCAAGCCCGCTTCTCAGTTGGTCAGTTTAGGAACAGTGGCGAGATATGTCGTCCAGGATGGCAGCATCGTCAATACCGAGCAGCTCATCGTCACCGTGAAGAATGGCAGCCAGGCCTTCGTTCCGGTCATCTTCGGGACCACGAACAACGACGGTGCATCCTTCTGCAATTTCCCACCAAACAACATCACAAACGAGGTGCAGGGCATTGCAGCGTCCCTCGGCATCTCGCAATCGCAGGCTCAGCGTGTCATTGACAGCGGCCTCTTCCCCTACTACGACACAGGCAATCTGACCCTCGACACCTTCAACGTGTCGCAGCGCGTCTCGACCGACCTGCAATTCCGCTGCGTCGACGAAGCCACTGTGTACGCAGCCGCTGCTTCGGGGGCGTTCCCTGCGGCTTACTACTACAACATCGATCGCACGTACGGAGGCTACGACCCGCTCAACCTGGGCCCGAGATTGAACGGCGGAGTGGACCCCGAGGGTGATTATTTTAGACTCCATGGCAGCGATCTGGGCTTCACCTACGGCACCCAAGATCCGCTCCGTGATGAGCGCGATCTGCAAGCCAGCCAGCTCATCAGCGGGTACTATGCCGCGTTTGTCAGGACAGGGTCGCCGAATCCCAGCGAGGAGTATCTGGAGGCCAGGGGATATACGGACACGCTTTCGGCGGTCAGGCAGACGGGCATGTGGGAGCCTGTGCGTGGCGTTCAGGGACCGGCGAAGCAGCTGGACTACCCTTCACCGACGATTGACTTCCCCGAGACCCAGCAGTGCGCTTTCTTGAATTACAGCATAAGCTACTACCTTGACGGTGGCTCTTGAGGGACAGAGTTTTGCATCTAGATGTGTGCGCGATTCGCGAAGACAGAGCAGAAATGATAATGTGATTACAATTGATCGATCAGCGTCTTGACTTGCCACTACGTTGAAACGCCCCTCCTGAGAAGCGACGAGAGTATGTGGGTCTATGCGCTGGCTGGCTTTGAGGTCCACGTTCCTTACGTGCTTCGTGCGTCCTGGTATCTTCGCTGTGCCCGAACGACTTTTAGGTATTGCCTCCAATCTGGAGAAAATATCAGGCAAAATGGTGGCATGCGTGGGTCTCCACTACATCACCCAGATTCCTCGTAACATCTCAGCTTGTCAAACGATTTATCTTGAAGTGTTGTCACAGAAATTACAGCTCCCGCATGCTGTTGACCTTCTGCAGGAAAGATACCAATTCGACGCGAAGCGGGCTCGTGCTCCGGATCCTCGACTGCATCCAGCACAGCTCCATCACCAACCTGGATCAAAAACGGTGAATACCCTCTTATCAAACGTATGCCATGCGGAAGTGACGTTCTCCGTAAAGGTCCGAAATATCGCCGTCCGGTGTGGGCACTGATATCGGCTTGGCTGGGCAAGGTGTATTGAGCAGGCTGCCACTACGAAGTTCTGAGACCCGAGAATGGCTCGGTTCTCTATGATATGAGCTATTAGACTGCTGTCGAGTCATATTCAGCTGCGATGGTACGCCGATTTGCACATTCAGCGTCTAGATTTGACGCCCGAATTACTTGGGCGTAATCCGACGAATGAGGCTGCCAGCCGGCCTGAGTGACGAGCTTCGTAATACCATCCTCAGAGTAGCAATATGGAGGCTGTTTGATTTAGGTGGTGCAGAGTAGGCTCGGATACTGTAGAGAGCCAAGTAAGCAGAAGACAGTAGTTTGTGGGCCGGTTGTTTGTCATAGTACTTAGGATACTCAACCGTAGTCTCTGGGTTGGACAGGTCTGACTCTGTGATTGTGTCTCTCAACAAAACCCGTGGTGTCTCCATACCGCGATACTTCTAATTGACAGTGGTGCACTCATTCCGGGCTATTGCTATCTTTTGGCTGTTAAATGGGCTGGGATGCTAAGCGTGGAGAAGACTAACAGAATCGCCCTGCAATACTGGATGTGCTGGCGTTCCTGAGCTCACTCTTAGCTAATCTTATTTTCTGAAACGAGAAAGCCATTATTACAACCTTCCCTCTATCCTCTGTTCGGGGTCTGGTCTCAGGGCAAAGCTTCTGCACTCTCGTTTCTCAATCCCGCGACCGATGGGACGACCAGTCTGGACATCCCGATATCCCAAACACACGCACACGCCCTTATTCTAACACTGATTTGCTAAGCAGATATTCAGACATTATGGCTTCCACCTGAAAGCTGGATGCTTCCAGTCCAGGTCTTCAATCTCTTTTTGAGTTAACCCGGCAAGTACGGTTTCCGCATCCACAGATTGTCGCCGCTTGTTATCACGATACATCCAAACCCAAAGCCCAATCCCAATCACAATCCAGGCGCTCGAGGTAGCCAGGTTGAGTCCGTTGCCGATGTGGTAATACGGCGCATCGAAAGGCAAAAACGCCCACGTGGAAAGGACGGACTGGTATGGGATAGAATCAGTCATTGAAGAAAGTTATGGATTCGGGATTACTTACACCAAGAGATGCAACGAGAACATTCATTGCGATGGCGATGGATCTCGACGTATCTGAGACAACATTGGCGCTGACTTGGGCGCTCGATAATGCTCCTACAACAAAGCATGTGCTAGCCACCAGAAACGCTGCTGCATAGCGAATGTGTGCATCCAGGGTGGCTAGAAACATGGCATACGAAATAATGAGAGGCAAAGCGACGAGGATCATGATGATCTGTCGTCTATCAAGCCACCACGACAGCCCACAAAAGGCAAGCGTAAGGACAGTCCCTACCATATATGGTGCAACCGTGTATAGCTGTTGTTGTACAACAGAAGCATCTGGGTAGATGGTCGCTAGGATGGTCGGCAGGAAGAAAGCGAGTCCCTGGACAGTGACGGTGTTCATGAAGAACAGCGCTGCTGTCCCTAACGCGACCGGATTGGTGAGTCCTCTCTTCAGCTTCACCCAGTCGATTTTGTCCAGAAGCTCTTTTGTAGATACGCGTTCAGCAAGAACACGATCAGCTGCCATTTTCCGCTCCCCTACAGTCAGCCAGCGAGCAGTCTCAGGTCGGTCGGTCAATAGGACGAAGCCCAAAACCCCGATGCCGACGGTGATAATGCCTTCAATAACAAAGATCATGCGCCACCCATGAATACTCCCGAACTTGGGCAACTTCAAAATGGCAGACGCAAGCAAACCGCCGAAGGCCCCGGCTAGTGCTGCCGTTGCGACATAAATTGACAGCCGGAAACTCAGCTCTGCTCGCCGATACCACCGAGACATGTAGTATGCGATTCCAGGAAACATGCCACTCTCGAATATGCCTAGAAGAACCCGCACCGCAAAGAGCTGTGCGCGGGTCTGGACAAGGCCCGTGGCGATTGCGGTGAGACCAAATGCCACGGTAGATCCGGGCAGAAACCAGCCGGGGCCGATCCATTTGCAGCACATGATCGCGGGGATCTCACACAACGCGCAAGCGACGGTGCAGCATGTGAGGGCGATGTTGAAGTCGTAACCTCGGAGGCCGAGATCATCTTCAAGGCCCGCGATTTTAGCGTTCCCTGGATGTGCAGAATTGCTGATGAGTTTTTTTACCTGGATGCTAGGCATTCATGAACGGTGAGACTTACCGATATTTGAGCGGTCAATGAAGCAAAACAGATATAACAGAGAGGCCATTGGGACGATGGCCAGATCGATCTTCATCGTCAGTCGTCGCTCTGCTTCTCGATCTCGCCGTGTTTCCAGGGATCCTTCTCGAATAAGACCAGCCTGCTCCCCATGACCTCGAACTCTTTCGGTCATCACATCACCTTTTTCTGGTTCTGGAATGTCATTGTGTCCCATGATCATGTAAACTATTCGCATGAAGTACTGGAGATATCCTGGGCGGGGATTCGTACAACGAAGTGTCGGTAGACAAGCTATTTGTTCATTTCCTCGCGTACTAGTGTGGCGATATATGAGGTACAGGCCAGTGCAACGCACTGGTGATTACTTTTGCGACAACTAGTAGTACGAGTGGTCAAATGATCGCTTATCACACCAATATTCAGCTTTCCTTGCATATTTGTGGCTGCGAGGGTTGTTCGGTGGCACTGGAGACGACGCAGATCGGAATTTCAAATGCCTTGTGAGACACGCCTATCTTGCTCAAGATGAGACGCGCCACTATTATGAAGAGTCGCATGGTGTCACAATGCCACGCCTGGGATGTCCGTATTGGGTTTGACAACCGGTATGTTAGCAAAAGCAAAGCAGGACAGTTTCAAAATGGGACTCTAGCCTATCTATCGGCACACAGCACATCGGTCCGGGTGTGGACCCTATAGAGCACGAGTTGAATATCATTATCCATTCCAACCATTAGCCATTGGTCTGGTCCAAATGTGCTGCGAAGCAAAAACGCTGACGGTGCACGCCCACATGCACAGAACATGCAAGGGCGGGTTATTGATCATTTAACATTTCTTATGCCTCATGGTGGATACGGACTGGACTTCTCTGCATAAGCCAAAACGTGAAAGTCCCGACTCTCTCTGCTAGCTTTTTCGACTTGTCGTCCGAATTGGTCGCGTGCAGAGAGATAATGTTCTTGTGCACGTAGGTGAAATCGTTGGCCTCGTACAGCGGTCTTCCAGGTGGAGTAGAGTCCAGGAAAATATCCAAGCCTAGCTCATCAGCCTTGCTCATACCCCAATCCATCAACTCCTGGCCGACACCTTGACGGCGATAGTCGGGATGGGTAAAAATGAGGAACAGGTCTAAGCGTATCGCCCATCCACGTCAGTATGCCATCGATAAAATTGTTGGATGTACTAACAGATGTGTGCCCTCCGAGCTATTCGTTCTCTGGGCGCATTATAGTCGGCCAGCATCCGCTCAACTAATCTGCGGGAGCCATCATCCGGAAACCAAGTCACTTCTGTAGAGTCGGGTTCCGCAAATGGGTCTTCATGGTATAAATTCCACAGAGACGCCCCGGCAATCCTACCGTTGCTCACATCAACAACCTTCAGCCACTGACCAGTCGGATCCTCGGTATGCCACAGCTTGAGGCGGGTTGCTGCTTCATCGATCGCATCCTCCCGAGCCTTTTCATCGCTCCCGTGGATCGGGAACCACAAGTGAAAGAATTTCTGCGGAGGCTGTTCGTGAGATTCAAAGAGGCACCTGGCGATGGTACCAAAGTCAACTTCCGGATCGATTTCTTGGAGTCGCAGAGTCATCTTTGCGTCAGAGCTGTCAAAAGCAAAACCGAGAGGCCCAGAGTCACGAAGTGTGGGACGGGCGGGAAGAAATGGCTTGGAACTTGGGAGAGCGGAGGAAACAGTGCTGTCACGCAATGCAAAAGATATCCACCCAGCGCTGCATCCAACACGCAGATCCACTCCTACGACAGACCATTCGACCTCAAAGCAGTCTAGAAACTGTGCCTGTAGGCCCCCGGAACCAATGATGAATTGGATTGCATCCAACGGGGGTTTCTACATGTGCCGCGAGACTGACCGACAACTCGTCTAAATTCTCAGAGCTGCGTCGGCTCCGAGAAATCGGGGGACTATACTAACAAGCTGGAGACCATTGAACTTATCAAGTTTGTTTTCCAAAGTACTAAGGCTTGATTCAATCGAATTGAAGAGAGCCACGTATAGGCAAGCCATCCCTCCCCTCGTCTTCTCTCAGATGATGAGTAAATAGTAATACCGTATAATTTCTTTAACAGATATTTCTCGCAGTGTCAGTAGATGACACGAGCCCCAGGCTTATTTGCTCGAATGTTTGCCCTCGCCGTCTCCAGCGCCTCTTCAAACGTGATCTTCTTCCTCGCTATAGGGTTCCCATGTTCATCCAGTCCTCCATTCGCAGCCTCAAAGTCCTTCAATTCTTCGTCCTGACCCTTTCGCCATGTTCTCGGAAACCACCAGCAGATGAAGATCAATCCGGCAACACAGAGGCCGGCGAGGGTACCAACAGGAATCGCCCATGTAGGTGCCATCCTGGTTTGCCGTCAAATCTTTGCGTTTCCGTATCGTTCGTCGAAAATTGCGCTCTGGTGAGTTGTCGGATTGAGACGAAGAAAAGGATTGTTTGGCTCTTTCGAGACTGCTGGCAGCACCTGCAGGAGTGGTTCAAGTTGGGTTTGGGGGGGGGGGACAACCGATGCCAGGCTGCCTAGGTAAGCAGACGCGCAGATAACGGTTGCGTGTACTACTGGAAGGTCTTAATTTTTGTCGGTGGTCATTGTTTTGATAGGGTTATACTGTAGATAACCAGGTTGCGCTCTCTATGAGCCATCTGTTGAGAAGAAGGAAGCGAAGTATAGGCACATAGGTCAAGCCACCCGACCCTCCATCGGCCGTTCATTCGGCCGTTCTTATTGTGGCACTACCACACGCACGTCAGTGGCGCTGCTGCACCTCGTTCTATGTGATAGGCCCTCAATGGACATTCAACACGCTTGCCTGCATTGGGGGTACACTCCTACACGGGCTAAGAAGCCCGCTTTCCCTCTCACCGGGAGATGGAATGGGCATATGTACAAGAAGACCAAACGATGCAAGAGACAGAACCGCTCCCGCTGCGATCGTAACTCGCCCAGTACCTTCCTTCCATGTAGTCTCGTCAGCCTTTATCGATTGCTCGTGTATGCGTTCGGAAAAGGAGCGGCCAAAGCTTCGTTCTGAATTAGATAAACAGTATATCCAGGTAGTCTGCAGGCATACCGCAAACAGTACATCATTACACTAGGAGATTTAGATATATTCGTAGAGTCCTGTATGGATATCAGGCTCATCAAAGTAATCTAGGTTATCATCGGGCATATCGCACAGTTGAATCTCTTGAGATGGATACCAATGAAAAGGCGGAAAACTAGAAATGCCCGGTTTCATTCACGGATTAGTCCATAACTATAAACGAATAGTTGCCTTGTCTCCAAATCACAGCGTCTTAGAGGAGGTCCCAAAAGCCAGTATATTAAAACACTTCCTCGAATCCCTCTTCCTGGAGTAGTTGCAGCACCAGCGACTGGATGTCAGGACCACTTTCCCATTTCTCCGCTGGGTGACGGGGTACTAGAATGGCTCGGAGCCATCTCGTTTCGGGACATTCGTAGTAAAGCTGCCAAATGGCTTGAGTGCTGCATCATCCTGGACCCTGTGCGGAGGTGCCTCCCGGGTTTTGTCTTCACCGTTCAAGTCGTACGCAAGAGCCGTGACAATTTCCGGGCGGGCTAACAGTCGCCGACAGAAGCGGACGACGGCTTCTATTGGGATCTTGGGATGGGTGGTCGGGATGAGGAAGTGTAGGTACGGTCGTTGACGATTTTTCTCCCAGCAGAGGCTGATGCGTCCCTCGTGGGCCAACACGCCATTCCGAGTCGACTCGATGCACTTGTGGTACAAGCTTATCACGGACCGTGTGCCCGGATTACCTGATTCGATTATAGAGTTGCCATCGTACCTCCCTAAGATTCTGATATCAGGTACTCGTCCTCCTTAGCTCGTACCCAAGCAAGGACTGCCATATCGTTGTTCTAAATTGTTCCGGTGTGAAATTTGTCTGGATTCCACATAGTTGCGTCTCGAGAAACTCCAGCCTCTCTTTTGGAGAGGGGCGGAGTTGTACGCCTTCCCTGGCGTTCATGTCCGCCTCGCTTGAATGCCGTGGCTCGCCCGCCTTGACTTCTGGTTATGAAGAGGTGGTCAGAAGGCCAAAGCCATGCAGTTTCAGCAGGCCAGGGAGGAGGCCTATTGTCTCGTTATTCACAGGATGATTACAAGCTGCGGAGTAAATTATCTCGCCCTCGAGATAGCGCCGGCCCAAATTCAACATATCCTCCCAGCCCTCGGCCTTGCTCCATAATTGTTCATCGATAGGGTCCACCATTTTCGGAAAAAAAACACCGTTAAGTTTTGACTATTGAATTGGAATTAAAGGAACACAAGGTAGGTAGGATGAGGCTGCTGGAGACAGTGAAACTATATATACAAATGATTAAATGTCAAGTCCGGATACGAACACTCCTTTATTCTCCATCTACCATACTTGGCTACATCCGTTCTTCACGTGTGCTCTTGTACACAAGGAACGTGGTTTCTCATTGTACAGTCGCATCAGACGACCGAACCCGTCTGACAACAGCATGCAGAATCGCAGTATTATCATTACTTATCATCAATGTGCGAAAGGTGGTTTGTAGACTCATGCACAAGTAGACTATCTTGAAGAGATTGAAGACATGAAATGCCAAAAGCGTCTCAAACCCAAACGGAAAACGGATGACGAAACGAGGTGTATTTAGTATATTGACCTTGGGTGATCATCTCAGATCGCTGACACAAATTTTGCATGTTGTTCATCATATTCAAAAAGCCTCGAAAACTCTAAAACACCAGAACGCCTCCGCTTAAGCCTTAAACAAACTGCGTGGGGATGGTCGTTGATGTTCCATCGACCGATCCGTGACTTGTAAACTCAGCTCCGGCATGGGTGGCGGCAGCCAACTGGTCCTCGTGGTACATACCACCATTATGACCACCTGCATATTCATCCTCTACGTCCCCATCAGCAAAATAATGTGCAGACTGCTTCGCTGACATCGGCTGCTCGGGCCAAGTCATACTCTGCGCTTCCGGTGTCAAGGGCGATACGACATCCTCTGTTGACACAGCTATTGCGGGACCGTGGACAGCGGTATAGTTTCTTCCAGAGTACCCGAGAACCTCCTCGTGGTCATATCCGTGATCCGAATCGTCGTCCTCATCGTGGACCACGAAAGGCGGGTTGCTCGCGAGTCCGGCGCCAGGACCCAGGTATTGAGTTGCACGGTAATCTTGCATCGCCCCTTGTGCCCGGTAGCCACGGGCCTGCATAGTACTGCCCATGGCGCCTTGGGACGTCGTGGCGGGCCCAGCATCGGGCAAGGCCCCGTCGAGATACACCTCCGTCGTCACGCCCTTGTCGTCCTGCCACGAGTACCGGCCCGATCCGGACCTTTGCGGGTCGTTTCTCTCGGGATGAGCAGGCGCCTTTTCGTTGTCCTTCTTCACTTCTGCAGCATTGGTCTCGGACATCCCCTCTGGGTTGCCCTGGCAGCCAAAGTCCAGGTCCTCCTGTGAGAAGGCACCCGGGCGCTTCCTCTTCATGCAAATGAGAGTCTCGCACGCGCCGCCGAGGAGCCCGAGGAGTATGATCCCAGCCACAACGCCGATTAGTATAACGGCAGTCTCCCACCCGGGCATCTTGAATGTTGCTCTTGGATGATGTGGTGAGCGAGCGGCATGTTGGTGGTCTGGCCGTGGTAGGCAGGACGCTGGCGACAATGCCAGGCCTAGGAGGAGCGAGGAAAGACGAAGTATGGAGAACATGGAGAGAGAGAGCGACTGCGGTATAACGATCGATTTGGAGGAAGTAGACTACGGATAGCCACATGGACTTGTGATTTAGTATTGCGGGTGTTATTCAACAAACGATAGGTAAGAAATGACCGACCCGTCCCAGGGACGGCGAACGTTGTGAGTATGTGGATGGGAATTTCTTGGCGACAAATTTCACGAATGTCTACATGGACTTGTCGTGTGTTTTACTGTTCGACATTTTGCTGGCGATTTCTGCTGATACTGGCATTGTTTCGTTTTCAACCGCCCAAAAAACCCAAGACACTCAGGGCCCGCCGTCAGCAGGGCCCGTTTCCGCCGTGCAGACGTTCTTCCCCAATGGATCGAAAAGCTTATCCTCGAGGCCCGTTTTACGACCATTTTGGATGTTCCCGCGCGGAATCACTGGCGGGAGTTGGACGTGGGATGACGCGGGTGGAGAGGGTCGGTCGCTGACCGGCGACCGAGCGTGGGGAGCCCGAAGCGCTGACGAGGCCGGGGAAGCGACCATGGTACTCGATTCGCAAGAGGCGTAACCCTCCCCCCCCTGAGTCAGAGGCGACGTCTAGTTTTTGCAACTGGTTGCCTTCCGCTTTGAAACGCATGCGCGGTGGTTCGGACAGAGTTCTGGCCGTGGTGACCTTACGAGCCAAGCAAGGCATGGACTCGTGGAGACAGGCCTCTGCCTCTCGTTGATTCATTGCGCATAGTGCACAACGCGAAGACTAGTCCATCCAATTAATCGGCCTCTACTCGTCGTACGGGGGTCTGGAAACTGATTTACGACGACTTCCATGGACTCCAATGGAAGGGCGTTGATGCTGAAGTCCTCAAACAGCTCCAGGACAGCCTTGTGACCTAGAGTCTCAACCCCGTCACGAACTCACGATTTGGGTCTGTCCAAAATTGCATCCATTCTTGATTTCAAAACATTATGGCAAAGAGTAATTACCGTTCATCGAAAAATGTCAGACTTGCTGCCCTCCAGAGGCCAACTCAGAGACAAGGTTCACATTGAAGATGACTACCACACAAATGTATTTACACCCATACAACATAATTGAGCTGCGGCAAGTGGGAGTAAGTCAACACCTGAATGCCGTCAGACCATCTGCTTGTTCTCAAATAGCCTCACCCACTGATGTATCCCGGATCAGGTTAGGTCGGCAAACCCATCGAGAGAGTCTTCTCAGTGTGATATCTCTGCATGCCATGATGGCCGTGCACAAGGGCAACCAAGTGACCTAGTTCTTTCGAAATACGGGAATAGCTTCGGGCGAACATATATGGCGTGGCACGTGGACTTTAGGCAAATCTGGGACCAGCCTGCAAAGTCCGCCCGGGACGCCCCGTCTCACTCAATTCTATAGACTAGGTACCTATAGAGCACGCAAGTCAATTGACGGAGGCCACAGGTACTCTCCTCTCCTTCCAAGCCGCTGCCGTCGACTCGCTCAGCATCTGTGCCAAAAGAGAAAAAAGGTGGGGGGAAGGGGGAAAAACAAAAGCAACCCAAAAAACAACCCAAAAACCTGGCAGACAAGAAAGGCGCCAACGGCCATAGCCCACACGAGGTAATCAACCGTGCACAACTCTGGACGTGGCCGTGAACCAGGAAGAAAAGTTGTGCCGTAATAAGGGACACCGCTGCCATCGCAAGGATGATCGACGATGATGCTGTCCAGATGTGGATCAGGGCACCGACCGACCCCGCTCCAAACCATCCCAAGCACCTTAAGCACCTGCGGGGAATTCTGGGGTTGAGCTTGTGGGAGGAGGGGTTCCTCATCCAAGATCCCTCGGCGCCGGGATGCTGCTCAACATGGTGAGTTGTTGCCATGTGAACCTTGACGTGACGTCAACTCGTCGAGTGACGGAATGATGCAGCTGGCCGGCTTGATCACAAAACCTCTTGTTGCGAATGGGCTCGTCGCGGAAAGATATCGTCCCGAGGGGCTTCGTGGGCCTCAGGTTCATTGCACGTTACCGGAGTGACCGAAATGATCGGAATGATACCTACCTTGGTATCCAAGTATCGGCGTTCGGACGAAGAGAAATCGAGTAAACACTCGTTCCAATCAAGCCCAACAAGCTTGCAGAGTCTAAAAATCAGTCTGATGGTGACGAAAGGGTCAAACTTCTGCCAAAGGTTCTGATCACCGGATGGCACAGGCGCAGAAATTCTCCGAGGATTCCATTGGATGGCAATTCGCTAAAATGTACACTAGAGCTTGTCGAACCGTAACCTAAAAAGGCTATTCTATGGATGCTTGACGAGACTCACCAAGGCTGTGGGGGCACCAAAGGTTCTGCACCGTGGAGGCCGTAAGACTGTTAGTACCGGAATTCGGGACCAACCTATTCGTGACGGGGCCCACCAGGACGGCGCACGAACAGCGGGCATCCGGATCTCCACTGCAATGCCATCATCATGTCTCACAATGGCGGTAAGTCCTCAGAGTCTTCGAACGGTGATCCCGTTTTGAGTACCGATGGAATGGATACGCGGGGGCATTGTCTGTCAGAAACACTGCTACAAAGTCTAATACTTCGTAGTGGTTGTCAAACTTGGCGTTCGGAAGTTTTGTGTTGATGGATTTTCTTGCGCTGTGGAAAAGACCGCCGATTTCGAAACCTTGTGGCGAGTAATATCAAAGCGAGGCAGTCCAGGCAGATCATCCGAGGTCCGACCGTGGGACTGTGCTTTGTATGGTACATAGTATTCATAGTACGTATGCATAGGAAGATGACAGTGAGTGAGCCGTGATCATTTCACGGCAGGAAACACGAGAAGGCGGTTGGCTTTGGTGAGAGCTGAACGGATTCGTTGCTGACAGGCAAGGAGGAAGAGGCTGTCGCGAATTTGCTCGGCACCAACCGACAAAGGATGGGACGCCACCCTGAATCCAGACTCGCCCACGTGCATTCCCGGACCATTCTCCCAGGATGTTCCTTCGCAGGCGGCCGACGCAGGATGGCAGCCGCCACACATGTACTCATCCGCAGACATTCCCAATGTGGGAGATGGGATGCTGACTGCTTTGGCCCCGTCAATAGTCTATGTGGGCCTGAAAAAAGTAGGGAGGTGTGCTTGAAGACAACCTCACGATTGGAAGGCTTGGAAGGCTTGGAAGGCCTGAAGGTGCATAGGTACTATGTAGATTATTCTCTGGTACCACCAGCCGGATCAGGCTACGCCACCTGGCATAGTAGGAAGCTCTTCACTGCGAAAGCGGGCCCCAAAGGCTGGAATGAGCAGACAAGCAGCCCGATCAGTAGGTTGGCACGTTGGCACTGGCAAAGTGATTCCTCGGCTGTCCCCTCATCTCGCGATAGTGCTAACCAGGGGCCAAGCGCACCATCAACAGCCGAGCCAACCCAAGAGTGGAGGATCGTATCCCTGCTTGCTCCTTTCCTGGAAGGGGGAGTCTTTGCACAGAAACAAGAGGCTCTTCACATGCGCAGATCGCTGCACAGTCGAGCGGAGATCCGATACTTCGGAATGGAGAGAATATGCCGATCCATTCTCTCCATTCTCCCCATTCTCCCATTATCCCGGGTCGAGAGAGTGTGACTGCGTGATTGTGTCGCTCGCACCCTCCCCCCCTCCCCCCCTCTCTCTTGGCCCCCTCACAACGAAGCCCTTGCATGTGGCTCGATTCAGTGGTATTAAGGACCCTTGCTCCTAGCCCTCCGACGTCACACAAAAGTTTCTTGACCAAACATGCGCATACGACATGGCATTGCCGCGGCCGCTAGACAGAGCAGCCGGGAGGAGACGAACGTGAAATAGATGGAGTTGGGGGCCTGGGCGAACATTGCGTATACTCGCTTCTCGAGACGTGGTTCGCATCGTCCTACTATGGTATGTATGTGCGTAGTGGTTGCATTGAGTGGAGTCCGGGGTCTAGATTGTAACGCTGCACCGCGTACTGTGCCCAGTCCAGCTGGGTAAAAAAGATGCCGCATTCCCACTCTCACGTCCGGTGTGACCAAGCTCGCCTTGTTCCCTTCCACGTTTGAATGTCCGCCCCCCCCCTCTTAGTCTTGACATGATCTTCCCAGCCCATTAGAGGACGGTCTTGTACGAAGAGAAGACGAGACAACAAGACGAGGCAAGAAGAAGAGACAGCAAGACGAGACAGCAAGACGAGACAAGCTGGCCTTGAGTCGTTGCTTGTACTTGTAGCAACATGGCTTCGATGTAAGACTCCGTCCCGGAAGACAAGCCGCCGGAACCCCCCGCCACCGGCCCACCACGCTGGATATGGGCACGAACGCTATGGATGTCCGGCGCATGTGTTGTTTGTTCACTAGACCAAAAGAACTAACCACTCTGCTCGAGCAGCTCCATAACCACGGGCTGTTTTGCAGCCACAAGTGCCATCTCGAAAACCTCACCAGCACTGCAGCTCTTCATCCGAGAAGTGCGCGAGGCTCGTTCCGAACTCGATGCGGTCCTGGCCGAATTGCATTCCCTCGAACGTGTGATAGACATCCTCAAGGACGATGCGAATTCTTTCCCCTCGGACCTGGCGAGGCGGACGCCGCCCTTGCTGGAGCATTGCACCAGTATCATCAATCAGATTGAGGGCTATATGCACGTATGCAATGGATTGGGCTTGTCCAAACGAGACAAGAAATTCCGATGGCTTGCGATCAAAGGGGATATGTTGAAGCTGAGGTTAACACTGGAGGGATACAAATCCATCCTGGCAGTGGTAACGGACCTGGTGGGACTGTACGTCTCCTTAGATATGCTCCGGGGGCCTCTCCAGAACTCGTTCCTGGTGGCAGTTTTGCTAACAAGAAGCGGCATAGGTCCAAGTCATCCAAGGACAACGACACGCTGTCCATAGGCAGCAGTAGCTCCTCACGCTACCACGATGCCCTCGACAAGCAGACAGCCACAAATGACGACATCAAAAACGAGCTGACCCACGTGATGGCCGACATGGGAACTCTGCGCGGCAGACTCCAGGGCGACTTCCGGTCCAACTATGCCGTATCGGATCTCGCGAGCTACTTGGACGCAATGCAGCTCGACGCCACAAACCTGGGCTACCGCATGACGGGGAAGAGGATCGAGACCATCTCCCCTGTCATCCCTCGGGAATCGGGGGGTCGCAGGATTCGTTTCTCCTCCAGCGTGACGAACTCCTCCACGGGGGACGAGCCAGACAGTGCCATCGACATGAACGATGGACCCCCGTCGCCGTACCAACCATCCCCGACCGAGGACAAAAGGTCCATGCAGGATGGACTCCCTGTGCCGCCCAACGTCAGCTCGCTCCCCATCGTCGAGATAGAAGAATTTCTCGACGAGATGAACGAGGAGCGCGACAGATCGATTCGAGCTCCGACGCCACCACCCAAAGCACGCGCCAGGGGCGTCTCCATGGGAGACGTCATCTCTAACTACAACGCAAGTCTGTCGCCATTCACAGGTGGCAACATACCCGGCATCGCCAAACCGTCTTCCGTGCGCAGTATGAGCGAGTATAGCACCCTGGTCCACGACTCCGAGGGCAACGTGGTCGTGCCCCGCCGCCAGAGCTCCCTCCTCAGCCTCCCCGAGTCCGACGGCGAAGCGAGATCCACCCTAGGGAGCCTGATGGGCATTCGGCCGCCGTTCAGCGAAAGCGAGTACGGCGGCCCAGACGGCAACAGGGCGGTGATCACCACGACTGTCACGGGCGGTGCGGCCACGCGTGACGGCGCCGAAGGAGCGCCGACGACCACGGATGAGAGGATTGGGCGGAGTAACAACAGATTGTTTGGCCGGAGAAACTCGTTCAGCGTGCCCGGCTGGTCCACGCGACCCGGGACATCCGACGGGACGTTAGGTACATGCCAACCTGGGAGCCACCGTCGAGGCGTATCTCTGCTAAACGCACTTTCGGGACCAGGTGCCGCCCTGGCCATCCCGGCCGCCCGAGCCGACGCGATACGGAGCTCTCTAGCGTTCCCGGCCTACCACCGCAAAGCCTCCGTCGACACGACCAACACCGTCACGACGCAGAGCAGCGGCGGACGGCCACCCCGAACGTCAACCACCACGGGGACGGCCGCGAGCATCTGGAGCAACAGCTCGCGTATCTCCTCCGTGTTCCAGCGCATGTCCGTATGGAAGCCCAAGGTGAGGAAAGAACAGCCAGCGCCCGAGGATCTCGAGCCGGACGACATCTTTGGCGTGTCGCTCAAGAAGTCCATGCAGATGGCCTCGGCCACTGTCCGGACGCACCACGACGGCTCCAAGAGCTCGTCGCGTCGGGAGTTCCCGCGGTGCATCCTGACGTGCGTCTCCTTCATCAAGGAGAACAACGGCGAGAAGGCGCCCAATATCTTTGGCGGGGAGTTCACCATGGGCGGCAACACCGAGAGCATGATGCGCGTGGCAGCGCTGAAGGAGTGTTTCAGCACCGCGCCCTACTACGGCGAGGGCAACATCGACTGGAACCACTTTGATGCGTACGATGCCGCAGAGTTGATCATCATGTTCCTGCAACAACTGCCGAAGCCTCTGGTCACGGAGACGGTCGCCAAACGGTGGATTGTCATGTCCAGGCAGGCGACCCTGCCCGGGTCCATGGGCCTGAGGCTGGACTCGTGCATCGACTTTTGGGATGAGGCATTGCTGGGCATCAGAGGCCCGGCCAGGAGCATGTTCAAGCTGCTTCTGAACCTGTGGGGCGACATCGCGGATGCCGCGGATGTTAATGATATGACGGCCGAGAGGTTAGCAGCGAGGCTGCTGAACCCGCTCATGCATTTGCCAGCGGGCAAGTACACGACGGATCTGATGCTGGGACTGGCGTTTTTGATTCGCAAGCGCAGCGAGTACGCAATCATGCTCAGGGATGGGAGGAAGAGCAAGGCGGCTTTTCAGCCGTGAGCCGGAAGGATGGCAGCCATCCAGGCTGTGGCGACGCTTCCAGGACCCCTTCATGTGCTGACGCCTTTTTGGGATGGGACTAAGTCATTTTGATTCGGTCGTCTGTTGCCCAGGAAGCCATGGTCATGGCCACACTCGTTTCTCACTCACATGGGTGTATGCGATCTACACGATCTGTTGTATTACCACGACGCACTGCCACGCTCTTTTCCTCTCTAATAATCACTATGAACGAAGATACCCTCAAAAAATGGACTTAATTATTATTACCATGCACGTCGTTCTCAAAAATGTGCCAAAAGTCTGTTGGAAAATGGCAATGTTCTTAATTTTTTGGCTCATGGTCTGTCTAGTGGAGCAAACATATAGCTATTTCTTGCAGGTGGGCGTCGTCTCCTCGGTAATCGACCATTTCATCTCTATCTGTATGCCAGTAGCTTGTGCGTTCCTCGACAGACGACGCACCGAGTCGGCGTCCCCGGCATCGCTATCTTCGCCCTCCGTCTCCGCGTGGGGCGCCATCTGCACGCTCCCTCTCCCAACCCTCACGGAGAAGTGGACATGATCGACCCCGTAAATCGTCTCCAGGGGAATCCCGTTCACGATGTCCTCCACTGCGGAGAAATTCCTGCCCGGCTGGTCCGGCCTCGGGGCGTCGCCGCGAAGCCTCGATACGTATTCGTCCTCGGTGTGCTCCCAGACTTTCCTGTATCGCCAGTACGAGTACAGGGGCAGGAGCATCGGCAAGCTGTTCGTGGAGATGGAGAGGTTGGCTTCCAGCGTCGTGAGAAGACCCGCCGTGGGCATGATCATCTAGGGTCTTCCGTCAGCAAAGCCTCAGCTGGTTGGATGGGTAGAGAGAGAGAGAGAGAGAGAGAGAGAGCGCAGGACACTTACTGTTGGGTCAGACGCACCCGAATGTGCTACTACATAGCCGATGCGAACCATAGATACTATGGTCACGCTGTTGTGGGGTTAGGAAGAAAAGCCTCTCTGCAAGCAGCCAGCACGTCGGAAGTGACGAGTGGGTAGGAACTTTGAACGACGAAACAGTGATAGGTCAAAAGGGGAGGGGGGGGGTACTTACATGGTGCTCAATAGGAACACTGCGGACAGATAAAAGCGAGTAGAGACGCTGACTTTGCCCAGAGACCAGATCGTATATATCGGGAGCAGGCTGATTATCACATTGGTAGTGAAGTTGAACATGCCCGTCGCTTCAGTACTCGCATTAAAGCTGGGACATGATGCAGACAATAGAACACTCCATGTCCCGTCGGTAAAGTGGCAGACTAGCAGCGTCTGTAGAAGATTTGCGAGTCCCCAGAGCGTTACTAATGCGATGGTGATCTTTGTGGCCAGACGCATCGACTTGCTGGTGAACACACGGAAGTAGAAAATCAGGACCGATAGCTTCACCGTCAGTATGCAGAGATCGAAGAGAATCCAGAACGGCAGGAAGATCTGGTGACTTTCTCGTTAGCGGGGGGGTTTTTTTGCTTGTGGTGTCGCAGCCCGCCGCCTCTCGAGGTGCGGGCAGATCAGACGAACCGTAATAATATACTCCTGGTTCACCTTCGCCGCGGCCCACGGATGGCCAACCCCACTTGTTGCCCACAAAGCTTCACACACCAGCATCCCGATCCCCAGAGGCAGCGCCGCGAGCATCAGGTAGTCGTCCCATCCCAATGGTGAGCCGGCGACGAGCCTGGCCATGAATCGCAGCGCAACGATCATCAGGTTGAAGAAGACCACGATGGAGTTGACGACCAGCGAGACCAGGACCACCCGCTGGACCGGGAACGGAGTGAACGTCATGGCGAGTTCAGGGTAACGGCTGCGGTCCTTCTGCAAGCCCGGCCTTCCTCATAAAATATACTGCCACATGCGGGCTTGACTCTCGAGCGCGCAGGTAGGTGGGTGAGCGAGACCGGAAATGGCAAGGCTTTGACTAAGGTTGACAAAGTCGTTGAATAGGTAGGTACTGTCGAGCAGGGGACGGCGGTAGCCTCTGTCGACGGTGTTTGAAGGCATTTTTATCATCCCCTTTTTCCAAAACATCGGCCCGGGATGATGGGAATTCGGGAACATCCGTGGTAAGATCGAGTGGAGCCACCACGGAGACACACGAGGAAGATCAGTATTTCCGACCCACAAAGGGTCCGTGGTCTCATCATGCGCATTGTACCAGATGACCCAAGATAACAGCTAAGGTTTGGATATGGATCTCCCGACAACCCACCTAAGGACAGCCTCCTGTGTCCAGTCAATAGTGGTTAGGTACCCAGCCAGATTTTGATGGTTTTGGGTCCCTACAGGACGTGTTTCATGGAACAGGCCAAAAGCTACTATTACTCTATATGCAGCTTCTTTACGACCGAGTCAGAGAGGAATCTTCTACAACATGTTGTTAGCTCAGATTATCTCCAGGTCCACTCCACCTCCCCTGGCTGCTTTGGTAAGAGACTGTACACTAGTGGCACGAGGACTCGAGCAACGGATCCTCCTGTCGAAGGTATAAGCTGCAATTGGTCACCAAGGCATGGGAGTTGGCCGAGCTGTCTGTCAATCGAGTCAGCGTGTGAGGCTTACGCGTGGGGCATTATTCAGGCTAGGTTAACACTATCGGCGCATTTGTGGAGTATTGTCGAGTAGCAGGGGTGCCACGACGACGGGGGTCCGTTCTTCGATCTGGCTTCCATCTCTCCTCCCTGTCTTTGGTACTACATCTGCTTGGATCAACCAGAGCGTTTTGTGAGATGTGATTGTTCACTTGTTTGAACTTTGCCATCTGTCGGAATGGGCTCTAGCTTGCTGCTAGGCCTCCAGGCCTACACCTCAACCTATGCCGGGGTCTCAAATGTTAATTTCTGCTGTACCGTTACATCCAGCCCACAGGTAGCTTTTCTAGCCACTTCTATAGGATAGGTACATTGCTTCTTAATTTCTTATATGATATGTCATTTTCAACCCAGCTATCAGCAAAGCGTGCTAGAATAATACCTGCGAAATCTAGCCCGAGGGATGCCAGAAGGGCTACGGAAATGCAGAGAGAGAGACGGAAAGACAATTGATTATCAAGATGTCAAAAGATACCTTTGTTTCTATAGATCCTATAGCCAAGATAAAGGTATTTATTATCAGTGTAGATATTTAACATTTGAAACCCCGGGGGAGGTGTAGGAGTGGAAAATGTCGGCACCAGCTGGCTAGGTCGTTCGATGCCTCTGATTAGCCTACTAAACCGCAATAGTAGCCTCTTACCGGTTGCGTTCTGTTTTTTTTGGGGGGGGGGGAGGGGTTGGTTTGCACGCCCTGCCATGTACGCCCTGCTCGGCCGAGACAGCCGGCGCCGGTGAAGTCATTTCCGGCTTGCCTACTGCGTAGAACTTGGAAGTTCTAGTGTAGAAAGGGTGTTGTTAGGGAGGGGGAAGTCCTAGCTTGCATGGCCGAGGGTGGCCCCGATTTGAGCCCGCCCTCGAATGTATTTATTTTATTAGTACCTACTAGCTTGGGATTGGGATAAGTGTTTCCTAACGAATGACCCAATTCTCAGACTGTTTTTGAAGAGCACCGGCATTACGCATGTATGCCAAGGGCTGGGGGAGGGGCAGCCTGCGTTCGGAACTTTCCGAACTGCGTCTCCATTTCTGTAATACTTCGTTACAAGTAGGAAGATCGCATTCTCTTTCGGCAGCTGTCACGAAGACTTTGAATGCACCATCCCGTAGACAAATGTGATCGCCCCCGGGGAATCGACTCATGCATCTCATCGGGATTTTGACCATTGTCTGGCTGCTAATATCTGCTACTGGTGCCGTTCATCCGCTATGGATGCCTCAGCTCATCTCATCGTCTGCTTCAAACTGGCCCTCGGCTTTGGGCTGCAGGTAAACAGCGCGGCGTCATTCCCAGCGCGTACCGCGGAGATTAAGGTTGGGTCTTCAGGCGCCGTTTTGCGTCAGATCCACCCTGGTTGCCTAGTCGAATGCGAAGCGCCCCTGAGTAAGGAGCCCTTCCCCCCTCCATCTTGCCCAGGTAGAGGAAACAAGAGACGTCATTTCCATCTTGTCGTGGGGGTGTACCACCTGGCAACTCTCAAAGCTTCTACTATGGTGGTAGGGGTGCATATTGGTCCGCGCAGGGCATGTAGGTCACAGCCTAAAGTCGAGCGCCGGCGATAGTCAAATTTAGTATTGATTTTCCATGCGTTTTCTAGCCACGCATATTTTCTACCACCTTATTGGACTGTTATCCGCTTGTATGACGTGTCGACAGTGTTACTTTATAATTCCTAGTAGGTGCCTCAGATTGTTTTCAGGACCAGCCTGCCAAGCCTCCTTAACCTATAATCTCTATTCTTATAAACGAGCCTTATTTTTTTTTTTTACCCTTATTTTACCCTTATCATTCTCGAATCAAATAACACTAGTGAAACTTTCTAATTTAGATAGCTAATACTCGTACTGAAGCTAGCTTTCCTGATACCAAGCCTTCTGTGCAGCATATCTCCAATGCTTCAGGCTCGAGACTTTTGTCAAGCCGTAACCTCCTAGATCGCCTCCGCGACCTTGCTGACAACACCGACGACTTCCTCCGTCACAGTCTGGTGCGGACAGTGATCCTTGTCCAGCGTGACGATTGCCAAGTCCTCCAAACCATCATCTTTGACCCGTTTGACCATGAGCTGCTGAGATCGTAAAACGATAGTCTTGTCCTTGGTAGTGTGAATGTACGTGGCTGGAATCTCTTTTCAAGCGTAGTGGGAGAGAGGTTGAGTTATGTACTTTAAGCTCTAGGACCTAAGTGTCAAGATGTAAGCTGCTGCTTTAGTCTCGTTGCTG
Source organism: Juglanconis oblonga (assembly GCA_003012965.1). Classification (NCBI taxonomy): domain Eukaryota; kingdom Fungi; phylum Ascomycota; class Sordariomycetes; order Diaporthales; family Juglanconidaceae; genus Juglanconis; species Juglanconis oblonga. Next base: position 70,535 of record MUZH01004307.1, on the reverse strand, counting down.
ATGTTGTTGATGAGCTGTCCCCTGGGCTCGACCACGGTGCAGTTCCCATCGTCTTGGAAGGCGAGTTTCAGTCGGCCCTTCATATCTTGACCGATGCCCATAGTCCCCGCCTGGGTGTGGGTCGGCCAGCCTTCAGGTAGTATCAAGGCGCACATTTAGATGAGGTGCGAGACGCCGCCGGTCAGTCCCTGCTTCGCCCGTGTTTTCAAGCCCAGTCCACGGAGGGCGTTGGTTCCCACTTGGCCGCCATACGAATACAGGACGGCGAGAATCGTGTGGCCGGCTTCGATGAGGCCCTTCGCGGATGACCAAATCAGTGCAGTGTCGGTGATGAGATAACCAGTTGGCGGACTCGAGCCGTCCACTGATGTGAGCTGAGGGACATGGACTTCATAGCCGGCTGAACGAAGAGCTGCTGTGAGTTTGTCGTAGGATGAAGATACATGCCAGGCGCCGTGGACAAGAACGACGGTGGGTTTTGCTGGAGCCATGATCTTTCACAGGATGGAATATACAATAAAGACGGATGTGAACCTGCCAGGACTGGCCTTAGGGGAAAATTTAGTCACTTGCCGTAACAACACTCAGCTTTTCTACTCGGGGTCCACCCGATGAACAAAGCAGAGTTTGATTATGCAGGTTGGCACTTCTACAAGTTGTTGGAAACTAAGGCAGTTGGATGTCGCCGTGCAATGGTATTATCGAACGTTGGCCCTGATCTGCGCATATTCGCCTGGTTTTCAACACATCCAGATTGTCCCACTCATTCCAACGGCAGCTCGCAACGACATAACGGTGGAGTGATAAGGCAACCAACCAACCACAGAATACCTCGCAGGGCTTTTGATCCATCCTTCTTTCCAACCGGGACGACGATGCCCGCTGGCTGCGGGAAGACGGTGCGGCGGGTGGCTCGTAAAATATGGCAGCCGAGCTGCAGGTTAGAATGATTGGCAGAAGTCTAATTCCATAAAATGTATTCACAGACACAGTCAATTTCAAAAAGTGAGAGTGGGTTTTGTGCTATGCTTGCGATCGCGGCCTGCGCGTCTGCGTCCCAAAATGGTTCTGCTCTTTTGCAGCGGAGAATCACCAGTCCGTTCTCCAGCTCTGTGAACCACTTTCTCCTGCCATAATTGTCCAGGCAGATGGCACTCGGAGTCGACCATAATGAGTCCATGACTCGAAGGTTCACGGGGACGTTCTCGACTCCACCGAGCGAGGCAGCGTCATCGGAACCTCCATGGAGGAGAGATTGCGGCTGGTGTGCCCCGGCAGAGACTCGCACCAAACATTTTCCACAGGGGGAGAATATATATATGCATAGATATATATATATATATATATAATTTGCTCAGCTGTGTCCTGTGCGAGGCGGCTTTTCAACGCGCACGTTTGCCTTCTGGGCGCGTGTTGAGGTGCCTTTTCTTCTCGCGGTGGAAATGGTGACAGGACCCGTCTCAAGGTCCAGCGACAACATGGTTCTGATTTTGTTATCGCTGCTGCTTCTTCACCTCGCCCAGGCGCACCCTCCTTCTCGGCGAACGCCAGAGACTTGTTGCCGTCATTGCAGGCCTTGGCCTTTCAGCCAAGAGAGAGCGGATTATGGTTGATGAGAGATGCGAAGTGTAGTGTAGTTCAATCACCTAGACCTAGGAGGTCCAAAGACGAATGCAATATGCAGGCACAGGGGGTTACCGGCCGTCATCTAGCTTCTTTGGCTTAGCCTCGGGGCCATATCTCTGCCCATCATCATCGGCCCAAGTTTCCGACCACACTGCTCAACATAACCCCAACCTCTCGCTCCCAGTTGCCCGTCTTCTCGCCCTTCGTCTTCGCCAGAGAGCTTGGCGGCTGACACCCCCTGATCACACACTCCCTGATCGCTGACGCAACAGTATCTCGATTTGTCCTGAGTGTCCGCGCAGATACGCCACCCCTATTTAAAATTTCTTGCACCCGCGTCGACAGGTTCCCAGCCATGGTCCGCCAGAAATAACTCGGCAGCGAGCCCGTCTCCAGGTAGCCCAGAAGTGGCTGCAAGAAATTTCCATGTCCTTTCTCGCTCGCCAGTCCCGGCAGCAACGGATGCGCCGGCGCCTTCGTCGATTCCAGCACGATCTCCAGTGCCACTATGTTCTGACACCGCGCCCCGACCTCGGCCAGCGTGCGATCTAGAGTCGGAAGCGCGGCCAGACTCCGGTGCAACGAGGCAATGCTGCTCTGGAGCGCTGTCTTAAGATACGTCTCCAGCGCGAGCAGCATCCACGTCGGTGCCCACTTCTCCCCCTTGGCCAGCGCCGTAGGGCTGATCAGGTACAGCGTCACCAGCGCGGAGATTGTTCGTGCCTTGGCCTCCTCGCTCTGCGCGAAGGTAGACGACCCTGCGGCGCTGCCCATGGAGAACTCGCGTATGATCCGCTCTGCCGTCTCCTTCACAGAGCGTTCGATCGGGCCGATGACGACGTCCTGTAGTGCGCGAATGGCGTCTACTCGGTCGAGGCCCTGGCCTTCTTCCCCGTGGCCTCTGTGCTCGAGGATCTCGCGGAGGGAAAGTATCGTGTGCGCACAACGGACAAGGGTGCGATGGTCCTCTTTCTTAGTACCCGGCGCGAGCTCCACGTGCTGTACCTCCAATTGCCTTCCCAGCTGCAAGCATCTTCCCACGGCGCGTCCAAGCCGGAGGGTCTCCCACAGCCGGCTCGCGACTTGCTTCACCTCATCCGCCTCGGCATGCTTCTGGATAACCTCCTTCTCAAGCTGGCGGTAGCTGTCATTCAAGCTCTTGATCTGCCCATCTACCTCAGTAATTATCCTTCCAGAAGCCTCTGTCTGATCCTTGGTATGTGTGAGAAGGGGCAATGCGGAGCGGGTAGTCAGCAGGTCGATGTGGGAGTCGATCTCCTGGATGTCGAAGAGCACACGGGACAATGGTGTGGAGAGGTCAAGGGGCGTGTCGTTTGCGTTGTTGGTGGAAAGGACGAGGGTATTGGCGAAGGCGGCCGGGGAGAAGTCCGGGGCGATGAAGGTCTCGTAGTCGATGTAGGACGGCTCTTCCTCTTCTCGGGAAGGAGGTTGGTCGGTTCCGTTGCTCATCTCGGCGGATGGAGCGGGGCAGGCAGTGGTGAGGTTGTCCTCTGCGTTGAACGCAGGAATGCAGGCCGAAAGGAAGGTTGGCGCAAGGGTTGGTCGGTCCTGAGGGTGCGAGGCCGAGTCAATTGGGTCATGGTACGGATGGGTCGAGGGATTGTTCCCTTGGCGAGGCTGATGTTTGGAGGGAGGTTGTTTTCTAGGGATGTGGCTTGAGCTGCTTCAGTGTGGCTGGCCTGAGGAGCTTGGGCCACTGAGGCTGAGCCGACAGCCGGCCCCCTGCCCCGGGACCCCTGCCCCGGGACCTCGGATGGTCGGACGGTCTGTGCCGGAGGGATGAGGTCATCATCGAATTGCAATGCGGATAACACGGGGCGGGGGCTCTATGAATTCGGTGAGGCGAGCCGAGGGAGCAATAATACAATCCCATTCTCAAGAGCAATTGTAGAAGGAACATCGAAACATCAGGGCATTGTATTTGAGAAAAAGAAGTCGAGTTGTCATGTAAACAATCAGCATTGACGTCCTGCTCGGACCCAAACGTAGGTTTATTAATCCGATACCCCACCTTCCCTTTGAGTGGTTTTGTGTTTTTTTGCAGGGTGCGCTGACATGACATTACGGCTGGCCCGGACCTTCGGCATATCGCATTCCTTCCTTCCACTCCCGGACCATCTTCTCTGACTTCTTCTCTTTCAACTCTCGCTCGTCGTTGTCGCTGTCGCTGTCGCTGTCGCCGTCGCCACCATAACGTCGTCCCCCATTGTGATACCGATTTCTTGACTGAAATGCGGTGTATGGCCCCGTAGGACAGGACTCGAGCAATCTTCTCACCGCTGGGACTCGAACCAATCCAGCTGATCGACACTAGACGACACTACACGACACTACACCGCAGCAAAGAAAGAGGCCCAAGACAAGAACGAATCACAGCATCACAGCACCACAGCATCACAGCACCACAGCACCACTGTAGACGAGCTCACACAGATCTGCCGTCAGTATGTCTCTTGGCGTCCGGGACATTGTGTCCTGGCAACAGGGCGACAATGCCACCGACACGCTGATCGACGGCACGCACTTCAACCTCACCACTTTGCAGCACTGGAACTACACCCTCTACTCCAACAACACACTGTCCAACGGCTCCAGCGGATGGTGCGTACTCGCTTTTCAGCCTTATACGCCCGTCTATGTCTTCCCCAATGGCAGCTTCACCAACAAGACCTCCTGCTACACCCCCATCAACAACATCAGCACCCGCGGCTACATCAGCATCGGCCTCTGCGTCGTCTATGCTTTCGCCCTGATGTTCACCCTGCTCAACCTGGCCAGACATGGCCGTATGTACTTGCCCACGGAGAAACGTTTCAGACCTGTGGGGAGGAGATGGCAATGGTACTGGATGATCGTCATGTGCGCTACCGGCTTCGTCAGCTTGATTATGAACATCGACGTCGACCGCTACTACCTGCCACAGATCCCCATCGTCATCACTGCCTTCTTCTGGATGCTGTTGAATTTGTGCACCATGGCCTGTGTCTGGGAAGCTGTCAGGCACTGGGGAAGCTGGATGGAGAGGCAATACATCGATCCAGACCCTTTCGCACTTGCCATGGACGACAAGAGAGCCAGGTTTGAGTTCTGGGTGCCCCTGTTCTTCTATCTCTGGTGGTGGCTGGACTTTTTCCTGGTCATCCCGCGCAACTGGGGCAACATTGAACTTCAACGTACACCTGAGCAGGCTGCCGCCAGGGCCGCACCCAGTGCGACGGACAATCGCTTCAAAGCTGCTGCTTTCATGCTCTTCGCCTGTTGGCTCACCACCGCCTTTCACCTGCGCCACTCCATCAAGCACTACCGCGAACGAAACAGGGGTTTCATCAACCGTGCTATCGGCCTCATCAAGTTTACGCCCTACCGCTTCCAGTTGATCGTTCCGATTGCCCTTTTCGTCGTCGCCTTCCAAGCTCTGTCCGCGTGGGTCTTTGAGTACTCGGTTTTCGATATCCGCGGAGACTACGTCTCCATCTTCGTTGGCGGCTACGCGCCCTCAATCTTGATCTTGCTCGTGCAGATCATTGCAGGCTTCATCAACCCCAACGAGGACAAGGAATTGATTCGCCAGCGCCGGATTCGCGGCGCTGCCGCTGATCGGGAACTTGGTATCTCGCGCAAACCAGCCTGGTGGAAGCGACGCGAGAATGAGAGCATGCGAGAGCGAATTGCACGGAATGTGCGTGAAGTCGGCGGAGGCCGTGCCACGGCGACAAATATCGATCATGCCATCGAGAACCGCACAAGAGAGGCGGAAGCAGCCAATAGCGCGAGCAACATCGAGATGGGCGAGATGAATAGAACAACTTCGACTGCGCCTCCCCTGGGCTCGAGACCAACAATCAACCCCTTCACCGGCGGGTCGGACCGTATCCGCTCAGACCGCACAATGCAACAAGTAGCCGGGCTGCTGTTCCCCGGCGCCGAGAGCACTGGAATGACCCCTGAGAGACTGGCTGAGAGAACGAGCTACCTCACACGGGATGGCCCGCCACCCCCGCCCTACTCGGGCATCGTGAGGGGACAGGAAAGAGGCCGTCTGCGGAGCGATGAACCTGCTGGAAACGACGCTGGAATCCGGCCTCCAACAGTGGAACGTAGCGCCAGTGCTAATACCACGAACTCTGTCGCCGGTCCACCACAGCAAATCAGGAGTATGTTGGATGTGTGAAGATCCTCTCCGGGTCAAATCATACAATCTTTAATCTGGCGACAGCCATACTGTCATTAATGATCATGACACGGGCATCCATGAGACCAAAGGGAAGGCAAGACATTCATTACCTGGGAATATGGGAAGGGACCATCGATGGGGATGGGTCCGGCGTTGCAGGTCACGGCGCGGTCAAGCAACTATAGTTGCTGGGGCATTTTGACACCACTGTAAATACGGAGCCTTGCCTCAATTAGAAATTCGTAATCGATGTTTATGTCCTCGAACAGGTGCCCTGGTCCGTTTCAATGCTGGGCTGGCTCACAAGTATCAACAGGCTTGCCAGGGGGCTCCTCCCCGCGTTCCAAGGGCTGGTGCTTTCCGTGGTTCTCAAGAAAAGGTTCTCAAGAAAACTGCTCCACGACGGCAACGGACATCATCCCACCGCTCTTCCCTTGATGAAGGTCGATACTGTCAGGGGAGTCAACAAAACTCTTCCCCATCGACACCTGGTCCTCGGAACTATCTATCCACAAACAGCACAATTCTTCGAACAATACACTCAAGATCTTACCACTTCGCATCAATCATCTCACGTTTCTTGGAATCCTGTGTTTTTCTCTCGTTGCTACACACGACTTTATTTCATTCGACCTCTTCAACAAGCTCCACCGTGCATCATGGGCGACACCACCTCTGCGCGCCCTGATCAGGGCCGCTGTCGCTGTCCGCAGCCATGTCTTTGCGCGCGTTCATGCAGAGAGGTCTTTCAATTGTCGAAGGATTCTTTCCAGCCGTTGAAAGATTCGATCCAAGCACTGTTCACTCTGTCCCTGCTGGTTCTTGGCGACATGTTCGGCCTCTTCAGGGATCCGTGGAATTGGAAGGCCAGGCTCCTTCTTGGGTCTCGGCCAGACATCAGCCACCAGGACCACCAGTCTGCATGTTCGTCGACAACCAAATGTAAGCCTGAGAGGAACCCTGAGCACAAGCCCGAGACGAAGCACAAGGAGAAGCTTCCATTGGATCCCAAGAATCTCGGCTTGCCTGCTGAGGTAGCGAAACTCGAGCTCTACGAGGCTGCTCTCCGACCTGAAGACAGACAGGAAGTTATTGAGGTTGCTTACAACCTAAACACCAATAAGTGGCACCTCGGTCCTGCCTGCAACAAGAATGGACCCCGCTCTGAGCGCATCCAGGCTGAGCCCATCGATGACCATGAGGAGCGAGTCCTGGTCGTCTGTTCCAAGAACGTGCTGCGGGCTCTGGAACGTGGTGGCAAGTTGAAGAGCGAGCTCGTCGTCCACGAGGCAGACGGGCAGACGAGCACTCATCAGCTCCTGGTCAATCGACTCCCTGGCCATGGCGTCCTTCAACTCCCTAGCGGCGGGCTCGGTAAGCTGAGTGCATCCAGCCATAACATGTTTCACATTTCCAACCTCCAGGACTTCCTGCTTCACACCTATGACAACAACGTAGCCGCCGTCATCGCAGCCAGCGGCGGACATTTCATGAAGTCCTGGCTTATCACCGTGCCGCAGCTGCTTGCCATCTTGGCCTGCTCTGAGACTCAGCGACAGTGCAAGGCGGCTTTTTGGGAGCTCTGCCATCGTGGCTTCGCTGAGAGGGTCTACCTGCAGCTCTGGGATCAAGGCTACTCCGTTGAGCCAGAGAACAATCAAGACATCGAGATCAAGGACTGCAACACCTGGTTTGCGGAGTGCAACGGAACGGTGGCTGGAATTCTGCGTTGGGACCTGGGTCGTGCACTCGATTTCTTTCAAATGCCGGCTCTTCCTGGATCATCTTGGCCTGCTTTTTTCCACCCGAACGTCTTCGTTGTCTCCCACAAAGGCATCGCCTGTTCTGCCACAACCCATCCGCTCAATCAAACGATCCCGAAGAGGGTTGACGGCGTGGAACCCATCGATCCTGTGCTGCTCGGCAAGGGCGTGCCCAACAATGCCTCCACCTCGCCACGGTCACCATCCACCCGGGGACATGTCGCATTTCTGACCCCTCCTTCAGGGCTCTATTCTCAGTCAATTCAACCTCACCCATACCCACATCCGCCACGTCTTGTACTTTTGGACAAACTGTTGGCCGCAAGGAGATGCGACCTGAAGCCCTCGGAATCCACAGAATCGGTGTTTATGCAGTCGGCGAGCTTCAGTCCTCAGTCAATTGTCGCAGATGACGGCTCGGATCTGTCCGGCGACGGGCGTACATCTGACACCGGGCAGCGTGCTTGTGCTAAAGTGGACTATGGCAGAGAGACTGGAGGCATGGCCGCACCCAGCGGGCCTGGACCGAGAGTGTCCTTCGGGGAGCCCGAGAACTCGGGCATTTCTGGCCATAGACGCCAGCGATCAGAGTCTGCGCCCATTCCGATTGATGTGTCTCACAATGAACACGAATCACCTGTTCGGGCGCGACGCTCTCAGCCGCGTGCCATCACCTTGAAGGAGGCTCAGGCTCGGGCTCGGGCACGGTTGGCATTGCCTCACGACATCAAGCCTCGCACCTCGAGTCTGCCAACTTCCGGTGTACACCATAATCCCGAGGCTCTCGGACCCTCCCATGGCGAGCTCGAGTTCGCGTGCCAGTTGGACGAGGTGGAGTTCGTGAAACAGCGAAACCTGACGCACGATCTGGAGAGATCGAAGGAGGCGCAGAAAGATGGGAATAAGATTGAGCTGGAGAGATTGGAGATGGAGGCGATGAGAGATAAGATGCAGATGGATCGGATCGTGAAGAATCAGATGAAGACGGCGCAGATGGAAATGACAGACCACAAACTGATGGATGAGCTGGCAAGGAGGAAGAAGAAATTATTGAATATGTGGAGGTGCGCTGAGGCAAATGAGGAGAGTGTCCCGCCTGATGAGGAACGCGCTTGTCCTCATGCCGGCGAGGGCAGGGCTTTCTACCACCGCGTTGTGAATGTGAAGCAACCCGAGGTTTGGGGGATGACATCCGACACTGATATGCATAATGCTCACGGGCATGGATATGCAGAGCCTGTCTCGGAGGACCTGGGTTTGACCAAGCACACCGACGAAAACACGGACGATCATGGTGCAGTGTTTGGCCCAGCGACGGAAGAGGGCCACAATCGGGCGATGACGGCGGCAAGCCGGCTCAGTGGATCATCCGAAGGCCTTTCAACCTCCAACGGCATCACCCAACATGAGGCTGATCCCAAATCCGTCCACCGGACGGATTCTGGATACGTGGAAGACCTGCCGACGCCGCGTCCAGTGGACATGGGCAACCAAAAGCCTGGTGTCAATACCGAGCAAGACAGCAATCATGCCAACAGTCATTCCGAAGATTTGCCCAAAGGCTTACCCAACGGCACCAGCAACAACCAGGTGCACGTATGCCCTGCGGAGACTGAGGACGTGGGCGTGCATGCAGCTGGCAACGCCGCCGATCACCACGATTCTACTTCTACTACCAGTGACGACAGCTCATTGCCTAGCAGTAGAGATGCGGTAGAAGAAAGCCCGCCGCAGAGAGGAAGGGGAAGGCTGATGATCCCATGGTTTGAGAAAGTGCGTGATCTGTGAAGTCCTCGTGGAATCGGTCGAGAATGTGCGTGTCGTGGATGAATGGACTATTGCTTAATGGCGTTGGGTATGCCTTTTTCATTTGTTGACCGCGAGGCTGAGTCTCCTGCTTGGGGGATAAATTGGAAGCAACAGCGGGATTAATGACCAGGAGGGAAGCATCGGGATCAAGCATATATTGCTGTTGGCCCAATGAGGGACGACATTGGGTCAGGCATCATTTCGTATGTGGCCATTCTTCTTTCATTGTTGTTGTGCCATATTGGCGGTTAGTATTCACGTTTTTAAGCTTCCATCGAAGGTCTTGGCATTACCGAGAGAATAGAATAATGGATTACTCTCGAACATGGGATTCGTTCTACAGTACTGGTGTTGTGAAGGCCCGTCAATCTGACCTGTCTATACCCCGTCGCCCAGCCAGCACTCCCACGCTGACGACAGTCTGGCTTAATCTGGTCATGTTGAAGGGTACCGGTACGGCTGACGAACGACCAGCGTATCGTGGGAGCCGCACACCCGTTGACTCGTACACTTACTCCGTAGACGGGAACGCTTCGATAGTCATTGCTTGGCCTTGACAGCGTCATTGCCCTCTCGTCTCCTTCCATGATCCGTGCCTGGGAGTGTAAGCCACCGCCCTTACTCGCCAAAGCGCCTTGGGACAGGCTGGGAATGGAAGGTGGTGAGTGAAACCATGCCTATGCTCTACGATCTGGCTCCACTTGGCTTAGCGATGCGTTGCGAACCTTTGACTTGGCCCCAAGTTGAGTTGACTTGGTTTCCTTGGCCTATGTAGAAGGATTCTATTGTTGCCCAGACTGCCAGGACCATGACATGTGGCATACCTCCCCAGTCAAGCGATGCCGGCGCGCAGATCAGAAGGGGATTGACAGCAGGCGCAGGCAGAGCCTTGGCTCACGTTCTTCGCCCGAGCCTGTGAAGATGATGTGTCTGTTGTCTATTCGAGGTTGCGGGCCGTGTGACGGACCACACGGACGGCATGGGCAAGCCGGAAGACACGGCGTGCGGGATCAAGTAGGGCTGTAGGGGGAGGAAAGAAGCATAAATACAAAGTAAGCATCAGCCATCTGCAGAGATTTGCTAGTGGCGGTAGCGGAGATGAAGGGGAAGTTTCTCCAGCGTGTCCTAGTATACATGCTGCACTAGGTAGGTTGCATTTCATATGGGGCGGGTTGGCCGAGAGGAATATCATCCATCGGCAAGACAAGCGTCGTTTGCGGTGAGAATAGCCTCGGAAGCAGCAGTGCTTCAACGTCATGATGGATATTATTCATCTGTACCGAGTGAAGCATGCATACTATGGTAAATCTGTTTCTTGCGGACATGTCCCGGACCCCGTCGGCGTCCAGTGCCGAAGAGACCGGCTTGGCCGAGATCATCACCAGTGGGCATATCGACAGCGGGCGTTCGTCCCAAAATTGTTTCGATCTGGACTCCAGACCCCAAGCGGATCTGAGAACCCAGGCAGCGAGCGTTTCTCTTGGCGCCTTCGCGGGACGAAATGCTGGCAAGGTGGGTTCCCCCTTGCTATTCATGAAACATCACCCACCACCAAAGAAAGGAGGACCCATGACGGGAGCCCCATCGTGACATTAATCCCTGACAGCTGACAGGCATCGGCCGTGTCTCTGAGCTGCCAGGGCACATGGCCGGAAACATGGCGAAGGCACCATGATGATTTTCCGGGCGGAAATACAATATATACCGCAGTATGGTTGAGTTGATCGTGGAAGTTTGCGTCTCGGCCGGGAGACGCTTGGCAGGGCTTGTTTCCGATCAACTGAGGCTCTTCTGGACTGGATTGATTCGCCGTCCAAGTGGAGGCTTGATGTCACTGTAATCAATCTAGTGTACTTAATCCCGAGGACCCGGTAATTATTGTTTTATGGCCCCCTGTGATTTGTTCCCCTGACGGCCCCCTGGATCCTCCCCAGCCTCGACCCTTGCTCCTGTCAAACACCCCAGAGCCGCAACCGAGATATCGCGATTCGTCCTTGCACCGCGACAGCCCTCGATGGGAGAGCCACAGCATCCCAATGTTATCTCGGCTCAACCCGACGGGGTGGGCGGTGTTTGGCTCTGGATCTTCCGGAAGGGGGGTGCATAGGGCTACAAATACAAACACTCCCAAGCTTCCGGGACACGCTTTGCGGTGCTCTTGACTCTTCTCCTTCAGCCTCATCTTCACTGTCGACAGTTCGCCGTTTCTTTGGATCAGCAGCCATTCTTTTCTTGCAAGCCAGTTCTTGCGACGTTCCCTTCTTTCAAACCCAACCAGACAATCTTTACTACCCGAGGCCGAGCCTCTCTCAGTTGATCCAAAAACCACCATCACCACCCTTCTCGTCGAACTTTTTGACAGTTTTCCCCCCATCTTCTCACAGACCATCAAGATGTTCAAGCAAATCACCACCGCCGCCCTCTTCGCCGCGGGCGTCTCCGCCCACGGTCGTCTCACAGACCCCGCCCCCCGTCCCCTGGGCGACGCCATGAAGTCCGCCTGCGGTGAGCAGGTCTGGAACCAGATGTCCTCGGACCCCAACGGCAACATCCAGACCATGGCCCAGGTGGGTGCCTCGCAGTCCGACTTTGACGCCACCGCGTGCCACCTCTGGCAGTGCCGTGGCTTCCAGTTCGACGACGCCACCACCAGCACCATCCACAGCTACAGCGCCGGCGAGGTCATCCCCGTGACCGTCGTCATCGCCGCCCCCCACACCGGTGTGGCCAACGTCTCCATCATCAACCTGGCGGAGAACGCCGTAGTCGGAAGCGCCCTGGCCAGCTGGGACGACTACGCCTCCACCGCCACCGGCGTCACCTCAGACGAGACCTCCTTCTCCATCACAATGCCCGACTCCCTCCCCGATGCGTGCTCCACCGCCGGCGGCTGCGCCATCCAGTGGTGGTGGGACGCCCGCTCCATCGACCAGACCTACATGTCCTGCGTCGACTTCACCTTCTCCGGCTCCACCACCTCGTCCTCCTCTTCCTCCTCCTCCGGCAGCTCTGCCGGAGCCTCTTCCGCCGCTTCCCAGGTCGCCACTGCCACGTCCCAGGCGCCCACCACGCTGACCACCGTCGTGGCCACGTCGTCCGCCGAGGCCGCTGCTCCTACTAGCGTCAACGCTGCGTCCACCGATGACTCCGCCGACTCTGACAGCACTTGCACCAAGAAGCGCAGGGCTCGTCGTGCTTCCCGTGCTGCCCGCCGCAACTAAGCGGGTTAAGTATGGCCGCAGTTTGGGAATAGGAGGAGGCTGGTGGATGTGATTTTGTGGCTCTTGCCGCTGTAGTATCTACCATTTGGGGATGAGGAATTGGGGGGGGGGGGAAGCGGATGATTCGATTCATCGGGTTTTGTGTGGATGACACTGACGTTGGCGTGTTTGCTTCTCTGTACATACGAAAATTCAAAATGTTCCTGTGCATATTACCTATGTGGCACCATAATCCTGTGTATGCTATGCAAGTGTTATTGATGATTGCCAGGCACGGGTGTTCGTCTCCCTCTGGAAGCCGGACGATCAGCCTAGCCAGTTCGACTATATACTCCTTGTTCTACGGTGTTGGCTGCACAGTTGATATCCTGTGCCTCCGCTGCCACCTCCCTTTTCCCGCGTGACCTATTCCCTCAAAATGATATTGCTAAATCCAGCCAGCCGAGAGTGACTCGTGGGTCTCTTCTGTTCTTCCACCTCGCCTTTGCCCAGCCCGCGCGTGCCATGGAAAGAACCAGCAAGTGAAGCAAGTTGAATCATCAGTATCTTCGACAACACCATATATGAAAACTGTATGATATAGATGCCAGATCGGTCTATGTGATCTGTGGTGTCAGTTCACACTTCATAATGAATGTTTGTTAAGAGAGTGCCTAAAGAGTACCTATGTAGTTGGGACAGAACTGAACACCCGGAGCCTCTATTGCATGCTGTTGGGGGACATTGCTAGGGACTCCATATAAGGATGATGAGATTTCCAGGCACTGTCTATCCCACCCACTAGTAATGACCAATATTAAGAGTACTATGAGTTCATATCGCTGGCCTCATTCTGCTGGCAGGCTATTTTACCCAGCATTCAGTACCTCTTACAGTCTGCTAACCATTAGCAGAATTAAGAAAGGGGCCAGCCAACGGCAATATATAGAGTCATTCAACAGCTTTTCTCTAATATTATGCCAGCCCCCTAAGGTCAAAAGTTGGCTTACTAACTGTTTCCATGGTATTTATAAAGTGAAAGGCAATCAATTGATTTGCATGCTTCTACACAAACAAGTACTCATATAGAATATGCAGGTACCTACTTTTATAGTTATCATCCTGCAAGAGATTCCAGGGACTCAGGGAACAGGCCGCCTATTCGGAATTTTCTTATCAGTATCAGGTATATTTCCACAGTGTAATAGGTAGGTACTGGTGAGACGAGCAGGCCAGACGTTGGTAGAACGAAACTATGCATTCTACTGCTCTAAGCTAGAACTGAACGAAGAAGAAAAGGAGCAGCACAGTGCTCTATATAAGAGAGAGAGCGAATGAAGTGGGAACTAGCTTATTAATACAGATTATACTATCTAGGAACTAATCGACTTAGTAGAGCTAAGCTGGACGGTTGATGCCTTATTATGACTAGAGATAAAAGACCTGTTATAGAGACTAGAAGAAGATAAACATTTATGATTGTGCTAGCTATTATATAGCATGTATAAGGTATATAGCGTGTAGAAGGCATGCAGTCCCTCTGCAAGTATGCATAGAGAAAAACTATGGTTGGAGGCTAGACAAAGCCCCCTTGCTGCAATCTCTCCGCAGTGCCACAGATGTCTTAAATCGGGATAAATTCTAGCCGTGGCAGTTTTAGAAAATAAAGCTTCTATTCACTTTTTAGTTAAATACCTCGAAAGGTTCTTAGAATAGGTAACTAAGTTGACAGTATCTTTATTTTGTTTCATTTGGTCGATTCATCTCTTGATTATTCTTTCAGCATATTGTTTTGCTCTCTTACTGTTAACAGCACTGTGTAGTCTTGGGTGGTAGGCTTTCAAGCGTCCTCCATTGTATGGAGGAAAATGTTACAGCTTATATATCTATATTAACAGTTTATTAATCAACAATCACTTCCTCGCTAAGTACGTAATGATGCGCTCTGACAAACGTTGCCAGAGCCCTGGCATTTCCGGTACGGTATACATGAATCCCATAGTATCCTAGTCCTGCCCGACCACCCCTTTCTATCTTCATTTGTGCCAGTATGTCAAATAGCCTCCATGAGATGGAAAGAAACCTTACAATCTGACGGTGTCTACCCAGTTCCTGAATCCCTAAGCCCTCCGGCCGGGGTGCCTATGCGTATTTTGGCCTGCTACGCCTTTGCGGAAGCTTGTACTACAAGGAAAACCCTGGAATCGGTGCGACTTCTCGAACGTCTTCAACGTACTACTTGGTTCAAAGATCGCCCTAGCGCCTGACGACCTCGTATCTGTCTCCCTCAAGCTGCCTTGCTCCAAGACAATCACTTAATCCGAGAACCCGAACTCATCGAGACTCTCGGAGAGAAGAGCCTAGGGAGAATAGAATACCTGAGGCTCTGAAGATGCGCGGGAACAACCTCAGCACCGCAAAAACAAAGGTACTGGCCGAGACACTCGAAGAGCTGCGCGGTCTACGCCGCTTCGAGATTACCGACAACAACGTGCTAGGAGATGAATGGGCTACGGAATGTTGAAGGCGTTCTTGCAGAACAAGGGCTCACAACGACAAGTGGGATTGCGGCAGTGACAGGATTGACGATGTGCCATCTTTTCATCCCGTCGATGACATCTGAAGAAAATGTGTCTGACGGCTCGGCATCATCGCCGTGAACGTGACAACGTGACATTTGCTGGCCCGGAGATCGGGATCTATGACTGACTCTGCGTGACATAATATGTTGTATATAAATAGGAGCGACTTGAACAAGATGAACGACCGCCCAGTTGGGCCGCTACAGGTCTAGCCCGGGGAAGACCTTGCCTTTGATATTGGCATGGCGCAAGATCCTGAACAAGTGCCCCGTGCTTGGCCCGACCCCTAGCTGCCCAGCTCTGGCCGGTTTGGTCGATGATCCTGCCAATTCAGATATGGGCGAGCGCGGGATGTGGTAAACGCTACCCGGGCAAATCATTTCAACATCACCGTCGGCGTTACGGTGGTGTCGTACTGGAGTGCCGCTCCCACCCCCGTCGGCACCACGTACCTAACCAACTAACCTATGGACCCACGCCCGTGCACGCTGCTAGTAAATACAGAACAAGAATCCTGACCAGGGTCAGTTTCGTCGTCGCCATCATACCACACAGTAGGACGTGATCTGCGAGGCGGGTGTCATGAGATTCCGGTCGGAAAAGGTGATTTTGAGTCCCGCGAGTCAACTTGCTGGTATGAGCCTGTGACTGTGCGTCTTGCAAGATCTGGAATCGACATCAGAATCGACTGACAGCCGTTCTGGAAAGCCGGGGTGGATTTAAATCGAGTTTGATGTTGATATTGATGGAAAAGCGCATGTATGTTAGGGCGTCTGAATCATAAAGCGTGACGTGTCGTCGAGATACAGTCAACTCTGTATATACTACCTACCTTAGGTACGCATATATTGATCCTTTACATAATAATAACGCCTGTGTCATAGTAAAATTGAGGGAATGGGCTGTGATATTATGCAATATAGCAGTAATACCTTCAAACTCGATTACGACCAAAATCTTTGCTTACTCAATACGTATGTCGGCATAGCCAAGCTGCCATGTTAGAGGGCTACCCATATTGGCCTCTGAATCAGCGCCAATGTTAGGGATTAGATAACCAACCCTAACCCGTATATATCCTGATGTCTCTGATATCTTGATCGTGAACGAAATTAAGGCAAGGTTGAAGAGGGAGGAATGGGTGTGACTAGGGACATCAATACATGGATCGATTTGCTGTTTTGATGAAAAATGAGGGGTGGGTGTGAGAACCTGTGTGTACCTAGTTATCGATCGATAACCTCCACCTCCATCTACGACGTCTTTCGTGGCAACAACCTCATCGTCATGTACGAGTTTGACTGTAATATTTGTAGCACAGCGTCCCGGAGTCAACAAAACAAACACTGCGTGAGTGTCCGTATCCGACGGGTGGTCAAACGATGCAAAAGGCTTGGGCTCTAGTTTTCTCTCCCTTTCCGAACCCTTTATTAGCCACCTGGGACGCCGGTGCCAAGGCTGAAAAAGCCAGCAGGGATGCCCTCAGGATTCAGGTGTTCGTACAGAGAATCCCGCGAAATCTTGACGGATTAATTAGCCGCGCGCTGCACGCTAAGGTTATAGGTAGGTAGCAGATGCAAGTTGCTCTGCAGCCGACAAGCCATGCAGCCGTGTCAGGTCTAAGCAGCACGCGACGCTACTGCAAAGTGCTTATGAACTGATGTAGTTCTGCAGAAAATGCTTGCAGGAAGTATGGACATGGTCATGGTCAGCATGGCTCGTCTGCGGCTCTAATCCCTTTCCGCTATCCCACCAGTTGTTTTTTTTTTTTTTTTTTGTGGGGGGGCTGGGGTGGACGGGGGAAAATGATCCCATTTTCGGATGCCATGTGACCTGTTGGAACAAACGTCGGACGTTGCATGAGACTTTGAAGGTTTGGGGATGCATCGGTCTGGTGAGGATCATTGCCACGCGACAGCGTCAACGATTTGGAAGCCTGCGGCTGCAAATCCCGGGCAGGCTTGAGATCCACCTTGACAATCTGCATGGAATATTTCCAAGTAGGACTCAGATGACACCCGAAAGCCTGGCTCTTCATCCAAGGATGGAACAAACGCCGGCATGCGTCAATGCGCCGACGGAGTGTGCCAAAGCAGTCTTGGCAAGTTGAGCGTGTGGTAGCCATGGACACTTGCAGGCCGGGGATTTCTGCAAGTTGATGAACTCGCTGGTCCAATGTGCCATGTCATGTCACATCGGGGACTTAGGGACCGTTACAGCATTGGCCGAAGAGTCCACCCTCGTTTGCCTCGTGTGACTTTTCCTCGACGACTCCAGGGCTCTGAAGATAGGGAAGCGGTTTGAATCCGACGTCACCTGCGCAGTGGTAACGACGTCATGGCTGGAGATCCGTAGGTCCAGGCCTGAGCAGCAAAAGCAGCAAAGCAGACCCCGCGATACGGAACGGCTTGCCCTTTTATGATCTGCGAGATGGATGGGAAAGTGTATCTTGGCGGGGCATCGGACTTGGTCGTTTTGCTTCGACTTACGTGTAGAAGTCCACCTGCAGTGTAACATGGCTGCGGCACCGCTGCACTGCTGTACACCATCTGGGGAACTTCATTAACCTACCTAGGTATTATCGAGTGACGGCCGCGGGTGCCTTTCATAAATCATCAATAATCTCATTCCAGGGTGTCCATTGTCCAATCGCGTCTTGGCCACAGGATAGCGGATAGCGGTATATGGATACCAGCGTTACCTATAAAGAGTTACTTGTAATAAGGTGGGGCGCAGATCTGTCAAATAATTAGTCGCCCACGTCCCCCCTCCCCGGCCCGCGGAACTAGTGTACACAGGTACTATGTATAAGTACTATGGTACCTAATGTATCTAATGATGGTACGCCAGCACGCCAGCAAGCCATCGTAGCCCAGCAGGCCCAGCAGGTCCAGCAGGCCCAGCAAGCCCAGGTACGCTTAGCCCCCGTTCCAGGAAACCTTAATTCTTTCCACCAAACCAATTACGGAACCACAGACCGCCGCTCGGACGTGACGACCCAAGGTTCGGATTCAAAGCCAAAACAGTCCTCACCTGCGGGATGTTCGTCCCCGTCGCCGCTCCCGTATCATCCCCTCACTGCCCTAACGGACGAGGTCGTTAGACGAGTCAAGCAAGTCATCGTCTTGGATCATCGTTGGTCACCTCGGCGGGGTCCGGACGACAAGGAACCCTGATGAGCCTGCCGGTCGCGTGTTGGCGGTTGTGGCCACTCAGGACCACTCCAGCTCCTAGGCGTGGATGGTAGGTATGAAACAGTGCAATACAGCAAGTTCCGTGACTGTGATTCCCCTGGCAACTTACTGCAATAACCCCTCGCGTTGAGGAGAAGCTAAGAAAATAGTCTCACACGAAGGCGATGGAAAACAAGAATACAAGGGACATCCATGGTCTTGATATGGCTTTCAGTGGTGAAATAGCCCGGAATATTTGCAATTGCAGGATATATATCTCTGTCAGTAATGGACCCAGGTACTTTTAGGTAGGTAGATCATGGCCCCTGCATCTTCCTTCGAACGGACCAAAGTACCTCCTACCTTGCACTTGCCCCTCGGTACCAAAAATCGGGTGCTGTGCTAACATGGACGCGTGGATGCAGGTTTCCAATGAAGACGGGCCACTATAGTCTATAACTGTCTATATTTTGCACGATCGACATTGCCGTCTCCGGGCTACGCACCTTATGAAGTACATGATATGAAGTCTCTCATCTCGTGCTAATGATATATAAAAAAAAAAAGGCCGAGCTTTTGATATTCAAGCCTTCTTGCCTCCCGAGTTTTGGTCTATAGTTGTCCCTGTTCATGCGATGAACTCTATTCGCAAGTACTACGTACTGGCCCCACTTCGCTACATACACCCGTGCTATCGGAAACTTTTGTCATTACGGAGTAGAACGAGTCTATTTAGAAAGGTCACACCCTCCTTGTTTCTACATCACCCCTTATAAGGCCACATGCCGTTTATTAGTCTCGAGTGACTTTGTTGTTTGCTCGGACGGACCGTCGTGTCACCATCACCATGTCCACCATCGTTCCGGATCACTCGCTCGACGGACAGTCCAAGTCGGAGTTGATGATAGGGCTGTCGACTGGGTTCACCTTCCTGTGCACAGCCGTGGTCTCAGCCCGCATCTATACGCGAGCTGTTATGCTCCGTACCTTTGGTATTGACGATGTCTTCATCATAATCACTCAGGTATGGGAACCGTGCCACGAGCGTGATCCACCCACACAGAATTCCGATAATCGTCCCTGCCTGCTGACAACAAGTGAAGATCATGGCCATTGGGATGAATATAGCAACGATACTAGGTATGGGATCTCATTCTCCGGCCTCCGGGACAAGAACATGGCTGACACTGCCTTCTCTCAGAGGCACACTTCGGTGTTGGAAGGCATTCTTGGCTCGCAAGTCCAGAAGACGGAATTCGCCAGTTACAATGCCTCTTCTCCGCTATCCAGCTTTACATATGGTCGCTTTGTCTCATCAAAGTCAGCCTGCTTCTCCAATATCGACGCATCTTTCTGGCGCCCTGGCTGCATCACGTATCCATTATCATCATGGTGTTCGCGTGTACATGGAACGTGGCACAGAGCGTCCTCGTCACATTCGCCTGCGTTCCGATGAGCTCGCTCTATCCCAGCATGGCAGACAAATGCCTTGACAGCCTGACCATATGGTACATCGCCGCTGGGTTCAACATCGCTACCGATTTTATTGTTTGGTTGTTGCCAATACCACTCCTCAACTCGCTGCAGTTGCCCATACGCCAGAGGATCTTGCTGTGTATGGTGTTTGGTCTGGGACTTTTGTGAGTTCACCGGTTTTGCACTGCATCACATCCTTCCCTATACACCACCTTCAGGTTTGCTGTGTCCAAACACCAGCCGAGAGTCCGTCTCTATCCGCATCCATCCGGCCCGAATCGAGTATCACTGTCCAATCTCCGAATTGTTCACAAGGAAAGGCTTGGGAAGTCATCAGAGTTACTGTCAAGACTGTCACCCCCCCCCGGCTTCAGTGCCTCATATCGGAGCCTCTCACTTCGGACTAGCCACGTGAGGCGAGTGTGCCATAACAGACGCTAACAATATCGGGCTCCTGCAGTACGTGCGTGATCTCCATCGTTCGCGCCACAACTCTGCACCTCGTCGTCCTCGAGGACGACCCTTCCTGGTTCGGCGCCCAGGCCGCAACATGGTCGATGCTCGAGGTCAACTGCGCCATCCTGTGCTCCTGCTTGCCCACAATCCGCTTCCTCGTGGCCAGCATGCTCCCGTGCCTCGGGCTCCGGAGCCAGTCGTCGCAGTATCTCAGGGCCCGGTGCAGCCTGAAGTGCCGCCGCCACCGACTCGGCACGCTCCTGCGATCGCGCAAGAGCACCACCGCCGCGGAAGACGACCCGAACCTCCGAGCCTCGAACAATACCATCGGGGGCAGCTCGGCCGAGCCCGCGCGGCCGGAGCCGAGCTACAACCCGATCGACAGGTGGGATACGCGGTGGGGGGTCGACGGGGAGAAGAATGACCTGTACTATCATAGCAATCACATCTCAGCTTGGGTCAGTGCTAGTCCTGAGGAGAGCCCGCTCAGCAAGTCGAAGAGGCCGAGCATGGACGAACAGAGCGAGCGGCAACCGAGTGACCGGAGGGTTTCGGAACAGGAGCTGGGCAATCAGATTTTGATCACGAGGACGACAGTCGTACAAGAGGGGAGAACGCAGCACCATTCACCGACGACATCAACTCAGGGCCTGGCGTTGTAAGGCAGGGGGACAGAAGAGGGACTCCTGGCACCGGCCGACTTTTGTCTGCCGCTCTTCATGACCTAACATTTCATATTTCAAATAGTCTATAGTTCAATCAGATACCCATGATGATAGCCCACAAATAAAGCCATTTAACAAGTTCGAGACGCAAGTGACAGGCCCTGAGGTCGTTGATTCTGTGCCAGCCTGGGACTACACGCCCGAGGTACAGCTCGAGTTGGCGGCTCTACATTGGTTGGGACTCGACAAACCCAGCCGATGCAACAGTTTACAGCAGGAGCATGAACAGGAGATTTCATCCTCAAGCCTCCTTGACTCAATACCACAAGGAATGCAGCTGCGATGTGACGGCACATAACCAAGGTCAGAAGCATCATAAGATTCTGGGTGAGTCGCAGAGAAGCTCACGTGAGACGATCGATTTCAGGTTGCCAGCCAGAGACCCGGCCTAAGCATACCATCAAATACTGGTTCCCACTGTATTCGCTGCTGTCAGTGTGACAGCCTTAATGTGCCAGGGCAGAGTCCTAGGGTCTAATGTGATGGAGACCGGAAATGTGAGGTAATTTGATCGTGATGAGCAGCGTCCACGCAACGTTCTACTTGAGGAAAGTAGTAAAACGCTCTGGAGAATCACTGTCAGTACGGAAATAATATCCATCTCTCATTATCGGCCAATGCTCAAGTCTTGACCTACTGTGAGTTTCTTTCATCTGATATTGTCTTCCAGGCTGTGGAGGTCGGAGGGAAGTCTTCGTTTTGAAGTTTCCTGTAGATCCAAGCCTCCTATTGAGGCTTCCCTACCTACCTGACTACCCACCTACCTGGTAGGTATGTGAACATGCACAATCCGTCACCTCATCATCCTCTGTTATTCTTCTTTCTCTTGAGACGCAATGCTTACAGAAAAGCGTAACCATGGCCGCTCGACAGGGTCTATGACTTGGACAAACCTTGGAAGTGGACATAAGCTAATAATGTTTTAGCATGGAGATATGTAGATTATGGGGAGGGAACGAGTGACTTCACGAATTGTTCGCTAGGGAGTGAAATATAGACGTTGGAGGACCTCATTCTGGCAAGCCCAATATCATTCTCGTGTTATAACCGCTTTCTCATTCCTACACTATAAGGTTCTGAGCACCACCTGGGGTATCGGGTCCGGAGCTTATAAAACGCCACTATTATCTTTTAGTCTGGTATGAACAGGGGTATCACACTAGGAGTGATCGAAGATCTGTCTGCCCTGACAGAACCGTGTTTATGAGCACAGTCGGAACGTGGACGATTGTACAAGGTATATAACGACTGCGAGACATGGAGCGTTGTTGTAAACTCATAAGTTGTCGGCGAATTCGCAAGCATACCCAAACACTCCTCGACAGTAGGAGCTCAAGGCGGTGTGTATATGTTCACTCGCGTGCACGGGTATCATACAAGCTGCTGTTGAGTCTGGTGTCCTACTCCATGTCTTGCTGACCAGATCAAGACCACCAAGTGGGTGAAGTTGAGATCTCGGGACGAGACCTCAATCTGATGAGACTTATCCGAGTTTGTGTCGTGTTCTCTGCCTCTCAATAAGATAATTTGATGGCTCGTCTATGTACCTCAAATTCTGAATATTTACATCGAAAGACTGCCAAGCATCTCTCACAGGTGCCTAAGCACTACACCTGTCGCAACGCTGAGCTTAGTACACAGTGGCGTAGTCACTGATCATGTAGTCAACCAGGCTGGTGGTTCCATTCTCCGCGGTAGCGATGGCCTGGACAAAAGCCTGAGCCACCATGTCCGCAGCAGTAGGGGAGGTGTGAGTGTGGTCGCTGGGGTAGTAGTCGGTGACGGTGTCTTTGCCGAGCTTCTGGTACATCAGGTCCACAGCGTTGAAGTGGTCGACGTACGTGCAGCCTGTGCCCACGGCCTTCGCTGCCGTCTTCTGGTAGCCGACGAATCGTGGGGCGCTGTAGACGAAGCTGCCGGTCTCCCCTGCAAGGTCTGGTGTCAGCAACGTGTACATCTGGTGTGGAGATCGACCACGACGAGATAGGGGCACTTACATGGGTTGTTAGGGGTCTGCGTCGACAACACGACTGTCGCACCCTTTTCGATGAACATCTTGGCGGCCTGGGTGACATAGTACACAAACGTGTACACAGTCGAGCCGTCGGCATCGGACGTGCAAGTCTCCGTGCCAGAACCGGGGCAGTCAGACCGGGCATTGTCGTCACTCTCGGGGGAGCCACCGTCGTTGTGGCCGAACTCGATGATCACAATATCACCCTCAACCACGAGGTCGGCGACGGCTTCGAAGCGGCCCTCCTCCCAGTACGACCGGGCCGAACGACCGGCGATAGCCTTGTTCACCACCGTGGCGCCCGTGGTGTAGTTGCCAAGGTACTGACCCCAGCCATCGGTCTCTCCGTTGCCCGCACCGCCCTTGGCCATGGTGGAGTCGCCGCAGGTGTAAATGGTGGGCGTGGCACGGCGGTTGTTCGCAACGGGCTTGGCGGTCGCGGTGAGGGCGCCGAGCGCCAGCATAGCGGAGGCGGATGAGAACTTCATTTTGACGTGAGATTCTTTTTTTTCGATTTGTGAAGCAGATTTTAAATCTATGTATGATTATGGCAGTATCGTAAAGAACGTGGGCCGGCCCAAACAGCGTAATGCAAGAAGCTGAAACAAGTCAACGAACGGCTGGCGTTACCGGGTGAGAGATATCGGGTTGAGGATCGAATGTCGATCAGTGGAAAGAAACAGGAAAAATAGATATCCATGACTTTATACTATGTATGTGTAGACAGTATTCTCGCGTCGGACAATTCCTCCCCGTAAATATCCTGGGTCATGCGCTGGTTTTTGATTAAGGGGGTGGGCCGCGGAGGAACGACACCCGTTCGCTACCCGCGTAACGTCCCAATACGAATTTCCCATGCTTGAATGTACCTAGACGCCGGTTGAGATCGCAGTGTGATTTTTGTCTGACATGTCCATCGAAGGTTTGTCAAAGATACAGCAGTTTTTATAATTGTTCTGAGATGTTCAGAGAGCCGCTCATCGTGTCGTCGACGCACAGTTCATGTTCATCCTGGAAAAGTAATCCTTGATAAGATCATGTACATCACCAACCGCCGTCCAAGAAGGTTTACGCAGGGGTCGACCCTGTTGGAACTCGTGAAACGAGTGGGCCCGGGCTAGACTTCAGACGGAAACATCTCCATGATCTGTTTATGCACCAGGCTCGCTTCGCCATGTGTTTCCAGGAGTAAACGGCTGCCATGCGTCAGTGGCACCATACATGACCCGATAAGCCTGTGAATGAGCATAAATTCAGCGCGGCCCCCCGCCAGGCAAGAGAAGTTGCTCGCTCCTGTCTGGGGAAAATGGCCTTGATAGTATAAGATTTGCGAGCTCGATGACTGGGGCCCGGGTCGGATCCGAAACCGAGACGAACGACTACCGACTTATAGCTCAGATCCGGGACCCACGCCGAAGAGGACCCACGCCGCCGGTAGGCTCGTGTTCATCTTGTGGGCGTTCCGTGACCAGTCCATCATGAGTCACGTATGCACGATTTGAAAGAGGTACTGCCTGAGGAGAATTCTCAGTATTTTAAGTATTTGTGACTTCGTACGTTAGCTGGTACGAAGTACAGAAATAGGATACGGTACATGCCTAATAGTGTTTGACGCACTCACGAACTCACGAACTCGATCTCTACTCATGGCAGCTGGGCGAGTGGCTTATTCGTGCATCATGGGCGCTCAAGATGTAAGGAGTTGGAGATGTCTAGTGGGCGGAGTCTTTCAGTGCACCACTGTAAGCATAAATCTTGTTGAGGAATGGATGACGGCTGGCATGGAACGGCGGCACGTAACTAATAACGCAAGTCACAATACCAGGTCTTCAACACAATTGAACAATACATCTCGGCCTTCTGAGTTAAGGCCTGAGTTCAAGCAAGGTTGGATCACACCGGGAGTGCATCATGATGGGTTACATGTCTTTTCAAACATACAAACGTGACTATGATGCCCACTCATGAGTCTTGATAAACTCTGGATGGCCAGAGTCAAGGCAGTGGTCTGCGAGTTGCTCCTTGGCAGTCGAGTCAAGCAAGCGAACTGGCGTAACCTTCTATGCGATGTAAGACTTTATATATGTATATAAAGGCTTGAAGACATTTTGACTTGGAACTCTAGCTAATGCGTCGCCCTGCTAAGGACGAAGGCGGTAACTACCTACCTAATAGAGCAGACCTTGCGGAGCCATCCAACACAGGAGCTGAGACGTCTGAGACCTATTACATTTAGCCACATCCAGAGACCTCAAGCATACAATCTCACCGGCCTCGCTATTGACTGCGTGAAAATGTGTGGATGTGGTTCTAAAGTGGCTGGTTACGCCAAGTCTACATCGAAGCAGTACAGACGCTCCCGGCGCCAGTGATGGGAGCTGGGGATGGTGCGTTGATAGATAGAAACAGATGTACCGCGTCCAAAAATTTCCAACTCCCGTATTGCTTCTACAGTTTGTTATGCACCCTGTTCCTCCGCTCTCGAATACATATGAGCAATGCTGTGCATTGTCACCAAGCAGGCAGGATCATGGACTCAATATTTGAAGCGCAGGGAAAGAGGGCCAACACAACCGAGGACTATGAAAACATCTCGCGCGATATCTCAGTCACTGAGGCTGTAGGTCGGGATATCAGAGCCACGAGGAGGCTGCTCTGGAAACTCAACTTAAAAATCATCCCATTCATGTCACTCCTTTACCTGTCTAACGGACGGGTGAGCTCTACCATCAGGCTGGATGGGACTTCGGCAGCGCTGAGAGAAGTTTTACTTAGTTCCGATTCGAGATTTGTCAATTGGGATTGAACAACACTCGCATGTAGAACAGGAACAGAATCAGCAGACCATTGTTGTGCCGGAGGCCACAAAGACTGAGATCCTTCTCGATATTATCGAGACGAGCATTTCACATGTTCGTGCGGTCCAGAAAGCAGAGCCTAATCATGTCAGTCAACCTTGGATGATGGCGAACCGCAGAAAGGGATATGGTCTGGCTCGCGTCCATAATGGTTTCCTGGTCCGTCTATATGATCTGCCAAGGCTTCGTGAATAGCTATTCGAGGCTTATAGCAACGCGTGTGTTCCTAGGTCCCAGTGAAGGCGGTCTGTTCC
The DNA here is from genome assembly GCA_003012965.1 of Juglanconis oblonga. NCBI lineage: Eukaryota > Fungi > Ascomycota > Sordariomycetes > Diaporthales > Juglanconidaceae > Juglanconis > Juglanconis oblonga. Next base: position 44,404 of record MUZH01004307.1, on the reverse strand, counting down.
CAGGAGTTAACTACTACATCACCCAGTAATACCGCCGGGAAGAGTGCGGGATCCGGATGGCTACACTCTTCTCTGCAGCAACAATTGCAGGTGCGTTTTGTAAGATTATGGCCCGAGGTCGAATCGCTGAAATGACCGGAATTTCTGGCCGAAGCGCGTGGTCTGGGATTTTCATGCTCGGAGGCTTGCTCAGCGTTATCGCGTCCTTTCCATAGTACTGGTTCAGCAAGGATTATCCGCAGAAAAAACCCCAAGCTCCCGACCTTAGCTGAGAAGGACGAGGTGTTGAGGCGGCTGAAAGACTCGGGGAAGACTCTCGAGGGGTCAAGGATTCCAGAGGAACCATCTCTTCGAAGCTCTCCTGGACCAGGCAATCTGGGTACACATGGGCATCTTCCTCGCGTGCTCCTGCCCTACTCGTTCTCGCTGTTCCACCGACCATCCTCGACGGTATGGGATACACCACCAACAATGCTCAGCTGATGAGCCTCCCGCCGTATGTCTGCGCTTGCATTTGATCTCCACCTTCGAAGCAAGCTACTTGGCGGACCGAGTAAAGCAACGCGGTATCTTCCTGATTGGGTTCCAGGTAGTTGTCCTAACCGGCTTTGGGCTTCTAGTTGGTACAGAGAATGTCTCGTCGCAGTATGTTGGTTCCGTGCTGGCTGGCATCGGAACAGTGGCGATATCAGCGGCTCGGGCAAGCGAGCAGTGACCATCACGATGCAGGCAATGGGTGACAACTGTGGCACAATTGCGGCATCTTACGTGTACTTGACTGCGGATGGACGGCGGGCCGCGATGTATCAAGAACCACAGTACACTGATTGGCTTCACCAGGCGAGTTGGCCACCTTTACCCTCGCCTTCTGCTACGACTAGTTTCTGGTTGTATTCTCATCAGCCTTTCGTTGCCTTTGACGCTCTTAATAACCGGCTGGTATAGCCTGCATATGCTCGGTGTGGTCTAGTATCTGCGGATGCGAAAAGTCGCCGTTCAACTGGCCACCAACCTGGCTGATGAGGCACACACCTTCCGCTTCGGGTTCAGTATATGTTCCCTGTCGGTATAATTGAATATTAAGATATACACTATATGGATGTATATTTGAATTTTGACCACCAGAAATTTCCGACCATACAAGACGTCCTTTGTCCGATAGCCGAACGTGACCTAAATCGAGCATGCAGGTGACAGTAGACTACCTATCTACTAGCCTCTAGGTAGTGTGACACGGCCTGCGGCTGGGTCCTGTAGTATCAACTGAGGGGGTTTGGAAATATAACATTTCTTGGCTCAGATGTCTCACCGGGTGTGCCGGGTGAATTTCTTTCCACGTATCTTCAATCTGATTAAGCAGTCTATTTACAATTTTCAGTCCATTGATCACGCCACCCCGATCTTTGTGGTTTGTTTTCAGAGAAGTCCACTTCAGAATAGTGACATGGCCTCTCAGTAAAATCGACGTCTCTGTCCCGGTCCGTCAGAATTCTCTGTTTATATAATACAGCAGCTAAGAAATTTGCCGATCTATTTCCTTAGTCTCCCTAATCTTAAGGTTATTCCCAGTACGCTGGGCTGGTTATCGTATCGTAACAGCAGCAGGCAACGAAGCAACGCTTAGAGGCAGAGCCCCTTCTACGATGAATGCAGTTTTTAGAGGCTATACGCGGTATAGTATTAATTCTTCGGATTTTAAGAGATCTATTAATTAATTCCCAAGGGGAGACCCCCCTAGACTCCCCTTTGGCCTGCGGCGCTTCAGCCTGCGGCTTCACAAGGTACGTACTATCCAATCTTTAAGCTCCTAAATCCCATCAGCTAATAGCAATATCGATATACTACCTTTGAGCAGCTAATAGCAATGCCGGATGCAAACTGGGGTTATAGGCCGTAAAAAAGAAGCAACGCTTTACGGCTCGAAGTACAGCATCTTCAAGGAGCTGTTGATATCTGTCATGGAAGAGGAAAGCGTCGAAAAGTCACTTCTGCCGTATCTCGCCAAGGAAGCGAATTTCTCGAGCATTAGACCTCGCATCAGGTACGGGGTTTTACTCGAAAAAATTGGTGGACTGGGGAGCCGACTATATTCTGGGCGTCGACCTTTCCAGCGGCATGGTGAATGCCGCTAGAGATCTCCTGGTCATGGACGACCAGTACGCCGGGAAGGTCAGATTTGAGGTGGGAAATATCCTTGATATGGGCAGAGTGGAGAGCGAACAGCCCTTCGATGTCGTCCTCGGGGCTTGGCTACTTAACTACGCGAGCAACTTGGATGAGATGACGCAGATGTTCCATAGCATCGCAGCGAATCTGAAGGAAGGTGTCGTCTTCGTGGGACTGACGCAATCACCTCCAGAGGATATAGATGAGCTGGCTGAGCGTTAAACGGAGACTCAAGCGAAGCTCCTGCAAGATTTTCCCATTCAGGTCAACTACTATGAGAGGCTGTCCTCGGGCGATGGATAGAAGACTGAGATTAGCAATATCGCTGGGGGTGACAGGGCCAGTTTCAGAAACTTTCATTTGAAGAGTATATACGAAGATGGAGCGTTTGGCAGGGAAGTTGGCCTGGCCAGAGATTGAGATTCCGGAGCGAGCCAAGGCCGATTTGGCCAGGGGCGGCTGGAAGGCGTACGCTGAAGGCGGAAGACACATGGTCGTGTAGAAATAAATGTCTTTGTGGTTTCTTTACAATCAGATGAATTGAAGTTGCAGATGGACTCGCTATGTGCTGGTCTTCAAGCCATTCTATTCCTTTCGAAGCTTTGCAGAGTATGCCTGACCCGATAATGGGTTTTCGTCGTAGCGTTAGGTACCCATTATGTTTCCCGCCCCTTCTTCTTATCTTTCCTACCTTTTCATGTATTTGGAAAAGACAAGGAAATGACTTCGACTCCTCTTGACGCGAGGCTGAGTCGCTGCGGGAATCGTGGGACCTCTCAGCTGCGGAAGATGGTCTCCGGGGGCTCCCTCACTAGGGCTGGGCGTTTTACACGCCTGGGATCTCCTAACATGTAACGTTTTTGTTCCTCCACTCATAATTAGCACGAAGCAGTTGCCAGTGAGCTTGGAAAACTAGGTCGCAAGTCAAGTTTCTGAATGGATCCCATCGAAACCAGGGCTATCAGCTACTGCGTACGGTGTATCAAGAATTTCACCGCCTGTCTTTCTTCCAGTCCTGATTTCGCAGCTTCCAAGGAGGTGCAGGTACTATATTTTTTTTCCATTGGTTCCCACCATCCACTGCCATAGCCGACGATAGTCTCCAGCCTTAAGCCTTTTAAGCAAAAGATCTTCAAATGCCTCCTGCTAAGTCTCTTGGCGTTGCTTGAGGCAAATTGCAGTTCGCTATAGGGGGCCAGCATCTGTTCGGGAATTCTCCACCGCTCACGTTCAAGGCCTAGAGAAGCGTACCACTAGGGATAAGGCGGCGATGAAACGAAACAAACTCGCTTAGCCGCTCAGGAGGCTCGGAAGTCACATTTGACATGAGATTTTGCACGGGCCACATTCTGACGAAAGCAGGGAGGTGTGAGCGCCAAGACGGACTCGTCGTAATGCGGCTCTTGGCAGAACCCACCGTTCGGGGCATCAGGAGCCAAGCTTGTGGTCCATCGTGGGTCGATACTTGGGGTGGATAGCTTCAAAATGAACACATGCGTTGTAAGTCCCTCAGCGCCTCGTCAACACAGGAACGGGCCCGCCATTGCCACCAACAGCGGCAGCCTGCAACTTGACCAAAGACATTATTGCGCAACGATATTCTGTGACATGTCCTCTCGCGTCGACATGGCCTCGAGATTCAAGGGTACGTATCTGCAACGACAGGTTTCTTAAACCAGTAATGCGATAGGTTCTAGACCGAGTATACCAGTAAACATATCAAGAATTTTGCAGGCTGCAAACTCGCTTCAAGGTTGGGAAAGGCACTAAAATGATTGTTGAAAGGGGGAGTGGTGGTGGGTGGGTATAGGTTTCTGGACATCAACAACGCTTCCCGGCGGAATGTGACCCACTTTGTCCCACATATCGTTAGCGTTTACAGCTTCATGGTATAGGTCTGAAGGACTGTACTGTGGTAACGTGAGTGACGATGTCGAGATTCTTCGTAATTACGGGCCCCTGCCAAGAAGTCGCAAATGGCTACCTACTCCCCGGATGGAGTTGAGTTCTCCGTTGGGAGAATATGCGTAGAGATGCTCACGAAAGGGATCGAAGCCCCTGAGGAAGATCTAGCCCCTCCAGCGATGAGTGCGTTGCAAGATGGAGATGGTATCTTTATAAATACTCATCAAGCTTGCCCTCAAACATCTCGAGATCACCATCATTCCAACACCATCAACCTTCCTTCCCTTCAACCTTCACAACAAGCCGTGCTTGCCCTTCGTTTCTCAACGTGATCCTACCTCACATTCCTTCCCCCAACTCCATTCTTTGAATCATATTCAAACTATCTATCAAGATGCAGTACTCCTTCCTCATCGCTTCCCTGGCCATCGGGGCCATCGCCTCCCCTGCGCCCATGATCACGCCCGCCCCCATGGCTCGTGACGTTCAGAAGCGCTTCGACCTTCCCGCCTCTTCTGGCTCTTCCGCCCTTAAGAGTGTCTACACTGTCGCCGCGGGCAAGTCCTTCGACGGCAAGAATGTCATGTACGACCGCGGTGTTTCCTGCACCGGCCAGTCCGAGGGTGGCGATTCCGATGCCGTCTTCCAGATCGAGAACGGTGGCACCCTGAAGAACGTCATCATCGGCCCCAACCAGATCGAGGGTGTCCACTGCCAGGGCGCTTGCACGCTTGAGAACGTCTGGTGGTCCGCGGTGTGCGAGGACGCCTTCACCATCAAGAAGCAGGACTCCGGCGACACGACCGTAAGTACCGAGCAGAAAATCTTACTCCAATATTGTGGATGGTGGCTGACTGAAAATCATACAGTACATCAGCGGTGGCGGCGCGTACGGTGCCGAGGATAAGGTCTTCCAGCACAACGGTGCCGGCAGCCTGTCCATCTCGGACTTCGTCGTCGAGGACTTTGGCAAGCTCTACCGCAGCTGTGGAAACTGCGACTCCATGTACGAGCGCCACGTCAAGATCTCTGGTGTTACTGCTACCTCCGGTTCCCTTCTCGCCGGTAAGTCTGCCATACCCCATACTCGGGTACTCTCCCTGGTTATCTCCTCGGGCAATGTATGCTAATATCTCCGGTTTCTTCAGGCATTAACTCCAACTACGGTGACTCTGCTACGATCGACTCCTCTACGACCACCTCAGATGTTGACCATCTCTGCCAAACCTACACCGGTAACGATAATGGTGATGAGCCTGAAAAGAACAGCGACAACAACGGTGACTGCGATGGAACCTACTGTGTCTGCTAAATATCTCCTCTTTGATCGATGGCTGGAGACAGGAGATCATAAGGAAGATGTTTTGGAGACGCCAATGCTTCCAATAGCATTGTGGACTCAACCGTTGTACCACTTTTCTTCTCTGTATATCTGATAGATAGTTCTTATTGTAAATATCTTGGTGGTTCTTTCACCCCAAGGCTTATACCTTGTCCCTCAGACGGCTTCCAGCTTTGCAGGTTTTGTCCGTGTGTACAGGTCCGCTAAAACGGGCAACCGGTTTCAACAGCTCAGGGCTTCTTTTCATGATAGTGAGGAAGTCTGGAAAGCTATTAAGGGTGGTTGTTGTATATTAGAAAGAGTAGGTGCGAAAGCAGTAGCAGTGGCTGCCCTATATGAAGGCCAGTGCCTTTATTTTGCTTTTGTTTACTGACGGTAGGCAGCTGAATTGAAGATCCACACCCCTACAACTTCTCCCGTAAGTAAAATTCCCAAATATGAGCCACCTAAATAATTATAAAGTTAGCCTCAGCATCCCTTTCTACATACCTAACAGAACATGATAGACAGGCCATCGATCAATAGCTACTATATGCCCCAGGGATACAAGCAAGGAGGTCTAATAGTTAGAATCCAAGATGTCTAAATTGAGGTCCAACCCTGCATGTGTAAATCCAACCTGCAGGTGGTGGATAAATAAGTCAAAAAGAAAGCAAAGGAGTCATGACAAAGGAGGGCTAACTACCTGCACCCGCAGGTCTGAAAATCAGCCATAACAACCTGCGACAAGCAGAACCGTGAAGGTGATCAGGACCACAGCGAGATGGATTTTACTCAGTGACTACATGCGGGCATGCCAGAAATTCACTGAAATTATTGAACATGAAACCACAAATACCTGCCCAAGATACCGGGAGAGGTGGATTGGAAAGAGAAAAGGGTTGGTGTGTGAATCATCACACAGATCCGAGTTGACTAATAGTCAATAAAGGACAATACAAAGCTTTCAATGGGCTTTGGTCAGTGCAGATCGTATACTTCGGAACATTTTGCCTTGGCACTGAGCTTAAAAGTTGAATCCTTGTTGAAGATCCTGGATAAACAGCGCGACGTTACCCTCTATGATGATCCGTCTGATATAGCCTTTTGGGACTGTTACAGCTGAAGATTTATAATATATAGTATCAGCTATGATTGGTTAGTATTAAGGAGTCTTCAGCAGCATCCCTTCCGAAGAGAAAACAGACGAGGAACTGTAGTCTGTATAGAACAGCAGAAAGCCTTGTTCATGCCTTGCTAGCCTAGAAGAAGCCAATTGATTCCACTACTCGTACTCCATAATCCTCAAGGTTAGTATAGTGGTGCATAAATAGGAACTTTGGAAATATGACAAAGGTGATAAACAGATAGGAGAAGCTCATAACAGATCTAAGTCGGTTTACTAGGTACCTGGAGGTCACAACCCATCTGTGCAACGAGTCATAAGCGGAGCAAGGCCCTGAAGAATGAACGGAAATACCAGAATTGGATAGTGATCATCAAAAATCATCACTGGAACTGGATGCAACCACCTACCCACAGAGACAAGTTCTTGGAGAACTCGGAAAGAAAACCTTGAAAGACGCTAGAAGGAGACGAATCCCGGAAGATCGTTGCCTACCCAGCTGTACAGGTCTGGAACAGCAATGGATCGATGAGATAATAAGAGAAATCCAAAGATTACGCATTAGTCTGGGAGCAAAAGGCGTCCGGAAGCCAAAGGCAGGGAGCGAAGATGGTAAGCAATAAAAGGATAAGGAGCATCCAAGCAAGAAAAGGCTCGGTGGCCCAGTTCTATAAGCCCCATTAGCTGTGTGAATCATATCGTTATCCGACACTTCGGCAATAAACAGTAGCCTGAGGATATTCTTGTAATTTAACAGGTATATATACCTAGGTATGGTCCGGCTCCCACCACCTCCCATAACTTCTAAATTGTTAGCCTCTGTGGTATTTAACTTCTTGCTTACAGCGTGCTTCTTTGCGTGTTAGACTGACGGCTGCAGAGTAGACTGGCCAGTTGTCTATCTGTTCAACAACCAACAGTATCGCTAGTAGTTGCAGCCATACCTGGCAAGCATTGAGCAATGATCACTTGATTTTAGATGTCTCAACATACAAGTCTTTCGAACATTCTCCGCTGGTAACGTTTCATCAATTATATGAACAATCTTTCTTCTGTGGAAAAGGCTGATTAAGAAATGTCCTTAGCACCCGTTAAGTATTCGAGCACGATGCCTTCACTCTGACCCGATGGTTCAAGGAATAGTGCCACATGCTCCCCATTGGGCTTGGTTCCCAAAGACGAATCACGGGTTTTGCAGAATCCACCATCTTTCCCATCCCCCGGGCAAGTCCGTCAACGACGGCATTCCTGCTGAAGTCGCCGCCCTCGCTTACCTAAAGCGGGTGGAACTCTTGGACGTCGTCGTCCTCACTGGTCACAGCGCAATACTTATCAAGAGAGATCTCAAAGACGCGTTTCGCATGAATTCCCGTCGTGCCATAGTCGCGCTGGCTGCTTGGCTTCTGCTGGCTTAATCGCTTCTATTACGAGAACTACCCTCCATTTGGTCTCATGACCGCTCCATTCATATTCAATATGTTTGCAGAGGCCCTTCATTGCATCCTCCTGTCACTCTTTGCCTAGCTCTTCCTGGCTCACTACCTGGACGACTTCATTACCGTCATTCCTGCCAACCAACTCATAAATGCCGCGGCATTTAGTCAAGGCTATAATACCCTCACCAATACACTCGGCCTACTCCAAAACACGTCAAAGGGCGCCGAAGGCATCTGCGTTGAGTGTCACGGTATTGAGATTGACACAGTCGCAATGGAAGCCCGTCTTTCGCCAACCAAGCTGGCTAGGGCAGTCAACCTCGTCGACAAAGCATGGAACGCTAAAACATTACGAGTGTGAGGTTCTCATGGGGTATCTGAGCTAGGTTCTGTTCATCTGTTGTAAAGATCGGTCGCATGTTCCTCCGGCCTATATGGTCATTCCAGGCAACATACCATCGGAAAGGTGCGACGCTTCCATTGTCGTACCCGATATTGTCCGCATGATACTGGTACCGTTACCTACTCCTATGTAATGGGACTTTGCTACTCAATGACACATCCAGACGAGTCTTCCACCTGTTTTCAGATGCTTCTGACCTAGGTCAATGCGCCTTTTACTACGATGGCCCAACGTAGTTCTGCTACCGAGACCATACGACCGTCATTGGGCGAAAAGGCCACGAACAAGACCCAACTGCTATGGTCCTCAAGCCTCGCCGTACAGGCGCCGTTCGCCGCCCCCCCCCTGGTATTTTCATTTTTATTTTTTATTTTTAGGTGGGCGGCGGGTAAGGCGTCCAGATTCGCCTCGACTAATAAGCATTATTTTGTCATGCCGGTCATAATACTCTTGTATTCCTGAAATTTTGTGTCTTATACAACGATTTGGCTGCGAAAAACATGGTTCATTCCAAGTATACGATCACAAGGTAAGGCCTTTGCAGATGGCCAAGTTTTGTGCTGTAGCTCAGATTTTGAGCTGGGCCAAGATATGGCTCCTTAGAGTAGTATTCACATAGAAGGCTCGATAACTTTTGTATATAGGATTCTAATCGCGGGCGTAGTGGATGTATATACCATAGCTGCTCATTATCGAACACGAATCTGAGCTTGTCCCGTTCCCATTAATCGCCTTCAAGCCAGCGCTAGCGTGAATCGCCTACAGATCTCGCAATTATAGAAGAGCTATCGTCGACTTCTCTTTGAGACCTTTATATTATCGGCTGTCTCCACTGGACTTTGATTTCGAGACCCTCTTGGTGTTAGCAGATCACCAGCAACCTCGGCCATTTCCGCGTCATTTGTTTCGTAGACTTCTCGAAGGTGCATCATACATTACCCCTCTCGACCAAAATCCCATAAACGAAAACCCTCAAAATATAGTCCCGATATGCAATATAGACGTGGCTTTCGAATATATTTTCACGTGCCATTTTTAGAGCATGATATGGTATTCCGTGAGAATGAACACGAATCGCTAGGTCCTCGAACTTTGGTTCCAAACTGTCCATCAACTAGCCGGCTATGTTAAGGTTGTCACTTAACGTAGCATTACTCCCTGTTGCTGACGCCGTAGTCTAAGTGTTCCCCCTCACCACTTCGGGATCGGCAGAGCTGAGATCTCCATCTGCCGGGAGCAGATCCATCCCCATAAATGGATGCTAAAAGTTTAAGCAACTGCTACCAGGCATTCGCGATGTATCCCCGCCCGTTACAATCAAAGCAGGACTTAATGCATTCATTATCAAACCAATATATCGATTATGTTGCTTCCCACCATTGGCCCAGGAATTCATCTTATCTCTACGTTTATCGGTGATACCTCTCATTTATCTTGCCGGGCGTTTCTTCCAAGAGAATGGCTACTGTTCAGTTTTCAGACATTTTTTGCTCGGGGAATAACGAAATATAATTCCTGTCAGAACGCCTATCTGTCGACAAGACTGTGTGCATAACAGTAAAGGCCTGCCAGTACTTACTTGATCTATTCTGATCGAGATCTCGTCGCCCGCCATGACACACGAACCAACTTCCTCCATACTTGCGATCGAGGCCGAGAAATCACCAAGTTACCAGGAGGCCATCGTTGAGACTAGCACGACCGCTGTCGGGAAGGAAGATGGCTCACCGGATGGAGACGATGCCCTCAAAATGGCAGGATCCCATGCCCACCAGTTCGACGAGAAGTACTACCTACGTCTTCGACGGAAAATCGTGAGTACCATTATTAGTCGCACGGAGCGAAAATGATCATGTGGCTGACTGTCGTTCTCCAGGACCTTCACGTTATGCCACTTCTGATCTTCGTCTATTTTACCCAATTCTTGGATAAGAATATACTGTCCTATGCATCGATCATGGACTTTCCAGTCACGGGGATCTGGTATAACGACGTTGCACAGGCATTTTGTTAGTACCTCACCAACTCTCACACGGTTTCCCACTCTGTCTTTTAGAGGAGGTTCTGGAGTGTACAGGCGAAGTATCTGGAGCAGTGTTCTGACACCAAACAGACATGGGCTTTCTCGTCTGGATGTTTCCAACCCAGTACATCGGGCAGAAGTTCCCAATCGCCAAGTACCTCGGAGCTCATATCATCGCCTGGGGTGGTCTCGTCATGCTCCACGCAGTTTGTTACAATTTCTCGGGCTTCTACGCGCTGAGATTCTTCCTTGGTATGCTAGAGGCCTGTGCCTCTCCGAGTCTCATCCTTATCGTCAGTATGTGGTATAAGCAGAACGAGCGTGCCACTCGTATCGGCTGGTTCTACGCTGGGAATTTAAGCACATCTGTTGTGGGCGGCGGCGTGGCTTATGGAGTCACCTTCTTCGAGGGGTCCATCGAGCCATGGAAGCTTCTGTATCTCATTCTTGGCGGTCTTGCCATCGTCAATGGTGTCCTTGTCGTCCTCTTCCTCCCGGACTCCCCCATTACAGCTCGCTTCCTGTCCGAGGAGGAGAAGATCGCTGCACTCGAACGTGTCCGTCTTGATCAAGCCGGGACCCACAACAAACACATCAAAAGGTATCAGATCGTGGAGACGTTCAAAGACATTCGTACTTGGATAATGTTCATTATAATCATGTGCATTGGCATACCAAATGGCGGCAATTCGGCCTTCAGCAACATCATCACGAAAAGCTTTGGCTGGACCTCTCGCGAGACACTTCTACTCGATATGCCTCGTGCTGCTATCGGCGGCGTCGCTGTGGTGGCGGTCGGCTGGCTTTCTGACCGTATCAACGATCGAATGACTCTCATTCTCATCTTCACAATTCCTACACTTGTCGGTATGATAATCCTGACCACAATGCAATACTCTGGTCAAAGAGGCGTTCTGCAGTTTGGTCAGCTATTTCAAAATCTTTCTGCCCCAGGCTTCCCTCTATGCTACGCCTGGAATGCAAGCAACATTGGCGGCCACACCAAAAAGGTCACCGTGAACGCCTTCACGCTGTTCACATTCGGTGTAGGCTCGGTGGTGGGTACTTACATATTTTTGCCCAAGGATGCACCCGGATATATCCCCGGCAAGGCATCCATTGTGGTTCTCACGGCTGTCATGATGCTATGTTGCGTCGCCATGGCTTTCGTCAACACGCGGTGGAACAAAGAGAAGAAGGCGGCGCTGGAGAGACTCATTGCTGAAAACGGATGGAGCGAACAGGATGTCGAGCGCGAGCGCGAGAGGGTCGCTTTCCTTGACCTTACTGATCGGGAGAATGTCTTCTACGCATACACCCGCTAAGTCCTAATCGAAGCTTCCAAGGTTGTTGATTCTTGTCGTCCGTGCTCATAGCTCAACTCCATTGCAGCCAAATCAGTGTTTGCTTCGCACTACCTTTGAGCCTTGCAAACATATTTCTCTTTCGCCTTGTGGAAGAGGGCTCGGAGGAAAGAAGGGCTGAAGTATCTGAAATGCAGCTCAAATACAGAGGGTCTGAGAAAGAAAAAACATAAATAGATTCTATTCGCTAAACATTAATTCTAGCATGTTGATTTAAATTATTTTTCATGTCAGATATGAAATACACTTTACATCAATGTCAATATTTTACTCTACTTTCATCTTCATGGGCCCCTCCTTACTCCTTCCTTAACTGCTAACTTTATTCTAGAGTATAATATTAGATGACTCAATTCGGTATGAAGAGGATGATCTCAAGTTAAGGTATGAAACTAGTAAGGCCATATTACAAGTACATGGAACTCTGTCTGATGTACAAGGAAAGCAACAACTGCTAGGTAATGTATGACCCGTTTTATTAGGTCAGACAAGAGAGTTTCAAAGAAGGAGCGCTCATATCAAACAATCCCATACCTTAGTAGGTATTGAAGTAGAAGTTAGTATGGGCCCATTTCATTCGCTCGTCTCTACTTTCCTTCACTTCTAGCTTAGAGCAGTAAAATGCACAGTTTCCTCTCACCAATATCTGGCCTGCTCGTCTCAATTAGTCATCATTCCATAGTAGGAATTAGGATTCACTAGAATGAAATCGGTGAAAAATAAGTTGATGGGTGAAAAAGGGGGGATGGGTGGGGAGAAAAGTAGGCATGGATAGGGGGAAAAGTGGGCGTAGGTAGGTACCTAAGGCACCTGTAGGTACCTATAGATGGGCTCCTGTGCCTGGATCCAGAAGAGCCCTCCCACACCTCCTCTTCTTAGTTTTCAAAATAACATAATGCAGGTAGCCTCCCCTATAATCCAATCTTTTCCACCGGAACCAGCCCCGAACCGGATTGGAATAGATCTCGTGGGAAACCCTAAGTCCATGTACAGTGTGAATGGAGGTAGATAGGTGCGCACGGGCCATAGCTACCGAGCTTGGGTCGAAATTAGTACTATGATAGATTCGATCAATTGCAACTGTGCTCAAAGCACAGACAGGGCAGTTACACTGTCAGGTAATCCTACCTGTGTTTCAAGCATCAGGAATTCTTCAATGTTGCACACTATATCTCTCTGGTTGTTAAAGCGCTTGCTGTGAAGCGCAGATTTGAAGCTACTTGTATGCTATTCAAAAATCCCTCTATTGTTCTTCCTGAGTACAGATAGGAAAGTGCTGTAGAGCGAAATTCTCAAGGTATATATGTATACCGCCTGAAACACCTGTATTGGTCTACCCGAAATCAAAACCTTTAGCCACCAATCCTCATCTTTCAACCTGTCTTCCTTGCAATATTATCATCCTTAATGCAGTGTCCATAATGATATCCTCTTGTGTATCTGGCTTGTGGTATGTTGCAGCTAACATGTGACAAGGCACTGGGATTATGGTTCGTTAGCTATCCTATCCTGTAAAGACTGTACTGTCACCCACCTTAGCTGAAGCACTCACGTCTATGTGGACAGTAGTAGGCCCCTCAGTTGGAGCTGAAGTGGGATCAGGAGCCGCAATGGGTTGAGCAACCACCATGGACAGCATGATGGTCACAGCGAAGGTGATGAAAGAGGTAGAGCGCATCTTGACTGTATCGAGGTGGAGTAGATCTCGTAAGGTTGAATAGACGATTTGACTTGTAGAATATGTAGATGTTTTGGAATGTATGATCTGCTTTGTGTATGAGACTGTTTGATGATCGAATCTTTTACTTGGTGAGTTTGTCGGAGGCATGCTGCCATTTTATATATCTTGTATCGACTCATCGCTGCTCATCGCTGCTCACTTCACAGCCCCCAATTCAAGAGTCATCTTACGAGAGCCTAAGGGGGGCCATGAGGAAGAGTATCTAAGTTTCGAACCAATAACCTTACAGCCTGCCCCTGGCAGGAGGATAGGGCAGGGAGATTTTCCAGGCGTCAAGATAAAATTTGGCTTGCATCGCCTCGGTGTTCAAAGGCTGCAGTGCTGCCGAGTGACTAAATTGAGAAATCCGGTGAGATAGCATATGCAAAGTAAGCCGCCGTCCTGTTTAGTTCAGCCTTATAAGGCTGAGCACGTGGGCTATGATAGAACCTGGGGGCCAAAACCTTGGTTAGGCAGGGAAATCCAAGCCTCCAAGGACGGCAGCTCGTGACTTGTCATACCTTGTCAGCCCGGAATTCACAGGATAGACGGCCGCCAAGCGCAGTAAGCTACCTATGTTAGGCACTGAGATAGGGTGTGTGGCTGCTCGAGCCGCCATGTGGGTACATGCTGACAGTTGCGATTCAAGTACCCATCTTGTACTTCGGAAATTGAAGTCAGGACAGTACAGCCAATTACGTGTGGTAATTGGGTTGCGTTTTGTAGAGACTTGAGATTTAGAGATTCTATACTTTCTCTTATCTTCTTCGGGTCATTACCTGACCGGCATTGATGGAGACGTCAGCCACGGTAACTCATCATACGAGTGACCTCGCTCGGTGTATTCCGTATCTTTCGGTGGGAGGCCGAGGTTCAACTAGTCCAAATCAAATTAGCACATCGATTATTGAAGACCGTGGGGCCATTTTTCAATTCTTTGGACAGCTGAGGAACCCATGATGACTACATATTTCTTTCTCATGGCCCTCCGGGCTGAAGACGCATGGTCAGCATGACTTCCGAGGTCTACCGCCCTCACTCAGAGCCTGACTACACTCCCAGATTGTTCATTTGGCATACGATCTCGTTCTCCATTTGCCGAACCTTTTCATCTTCACCCCATTCCTTCAGCCACCCTTGAAGTTCCGTCATGATTCTCGCAGCAGTGGCCTCGTCACCCAGCCTGATGCACCTGTCTATAGCCATCCGCATATGACCCTCTGCCAGGTCACGCTCTCCCTCGGTTCTATGAATACTCGCAAGGTAGTAATGACAATTGGCCTCTACGTTCATGACAGCGGGTGTTTGAATGCCCTCGCAAGCAAAAAGGGTCATGTTGAAGAGATCCTTCAGTCGTCCTGTAGGAATGCCGCGAGCTTTTACCTTTTGGCGCTCCAACTCTGCCAACCAGAATAGTTGCTGGTAGGACTGCTTCTGTTGTTCTCCCGACTGGCTGGAAGTTTCCTCGTAATGCTTCCAGAGGGATGTCTCCAGGTAGGAGATCGGTAGGGTCTCGAAACCAGCCGCGTCGCCTAGATCGAGCCACGCTGCTACAGTGCTCTCCTTGACTTTTGGATCAGGAAATGACTCATAGGAGAGCAAAAGACATTTGTAGCCACGGACCACAATATCCAAGAGTGATTGGTCGTCGGCTTGGCTAAGACTGAGGAGGATTTTTCGCAACGGATGCTGTGGAGACCAGTAGGAGGACTCATCGGTCACCACCGCCGCAGTATACTTGAGAAGGGCTTTGACGGTGGTGGTGAGTCTCTCCGCGGCTGGGATTCGCAGAAGATGGATGAAGACCATGAATAGGCATCGCGGAATGGTGGGGAGATCTGAATTGAGCAAATCTTTGATCCGGCCAGGGGCCCTCCGTAAGAGAGCAAGCGCCTCGGTCTCCTTGTCCTGGACGAAAAAGTTGCGAGCCGAGGCTATGAGCTCGTAGACCTGTCTGTCCTCGCCCGGTCCCGACTGGACCAGGCGAATAGCGTCAGGGCGTCCAAATTGTCCGTAAACGTATGAATGAACATCGGAGAATATGCTTTCCGGTACCCGAAACTCAATCGGGGAATTCATCGTAAGCGACGTTGGTGACGGGGATGCCCCATGGTGATAGCGGGCCAGCGAGAGTTGCGAGGCCTTTTGCACGATGCTGGCCGGTATCTTCTTTCGTCTTAGGTGTGCTGCCACTCGATCCAAACCGACCACTCGTCCCGTGGCCAGGGTCACCTCGGTCGATGTTCTCCGGACGTCCCCTAGGCTCTCGGCATCAAAAATCAACTCCATAAGCGACTCAACCTCCTCGGACTTGACGCTGACATTTTTGGTGTAGCCCCATTTCTTCAGGCGCGTCTTGACCATTCTTGGACTTGATAGATATGCATGTCAGCAATAGGGCCCGGGGGCCTGAGTGGGGGAGGGGGGGATCCAGTCATGCTTACGTCGCAATAAAATTGTGGTCCCTTTGCATGATTTCCAGCACCTCCTTCAATGTCTTGTCCTCGTCTATGTAAAGTCTCTTGATCGTAGGCATGTGCTTGCTCCAGTCATATCTGCTGGGTGTCCTCCCCGTCTTTGCGGGCCGCGTGGTGGTCGCGACAGAGTCTGTCTCGGGGCTGGATGCATGGTGGGAGTCGTTTGATGAGTCAGGCGAGATGGGATAGGCGCTATAATACCGTGAGCCCTCCGAAAAGGGCGAGATCGCTGTGGTGATGTTGAGCGCAGCCCCGAACGCGCCCTCCGATTGCTGCCCCTGAGCAGCGGCAGGACCAGGAGGGGGTTCACAGAACGAAGACATGGCGGCGCAGCAGATGTTGGGAGAGAAATCAATGCAACTTTGGTCGGGATGTAGTACTGGGCGGCAGCTATTGGACCACCAGGGGGGAACCAGGAGCAGGCGCGCTGAGCGGTTCTGTACTGCGCTCTGCTTGTGGTGAGGCCACGATGCAAGGAGGAGTTCTGGGCTTCTCTCGGAGCTGCGGATGAGAAATGGACCGCCCCTCTTTTTCATTGGCAGTTTTACTGGGGCCCTGGGAGGTGCAGTAACCTTTTGCATCGATTTGTCTCTGGCTATTGGGTCGGATAGGCAAGTTGGTGGTCGAGCGTCCAATCAGTGCTCGCTGAGACCTTACCCTGCAGGAATGTGCCGGAACCGAGGGCGCCTAACATGCAGTGTGCCAAGAAGGGGAAAGGAGATCTCGTTTTCCTGAAGCCTGGAGGGATTCTGCATTGGAAGATTCTGAAAGTCCCTCAAGCCACATGGTGTGGCGTGGGGGCTGAAATCTCACCTCTTCAGACGGGCTGAAGGCGGTGCTTAAGGTCTGAGTCAACCAGGGTCGCGTTCGCGAAGGAAACCGCACAGCTTTTTTGTTTTGTGACCGAGTGACGCCATTGAGTGATGCAGGATCAGATCTGTACAGTATAGGGGTCTCATTGCGCGGCACTGGAGCCCCAGGTCGAGTCCTTCCTCGCCAGGCAACTATTTGGCGTCCTTGATAATCGCACGATGATGACGACTAGCAGCCGCCGTCCGGGCGAAGAACTGAGCTCCGGCGTATGCATGTATACTTAGTAGAAAGTTTGGGGACCCTGCTTCCCACGCGAGATCGACGTCTAGGGTCCACCCGTGATGTCCACCCGTGATGATTCGAGAGGCACCCGACAAGGCGGCGATGGGTACTGTACTATGTACCTACCTATCCGTCAGCTGACGCAGTGCTGATCAAATCGGGGCATATCGCCGTCCGCACTAAGAGACTAGATGCGTTTGCGGCTCTGCAACTGGTGGCCCTTACGATTGTTTAGAGAATCCGAGAGCTAACACGAGTGACCCACATTCCTTGTATGTATGACAATTCGGTGTGGCTCGTGTCAGACCGGATTTGCCCGTATCACGCTGAGCCTTGAGGCACATCATCTGTAGATGTGGATGACAAATGCGTGACAAAGCCGTCGTCATCAAGCAATGTAGTAATGATATCTACTTCGAGAGCTGCTGAGCCGAGATGGTCGAGAGGCGAGCGCTGTTTTCTGCTCGACGAGTGGTTCTGGAAGATGCCCGTCTGCAACAAGCGGCCTGGTGCAGTGCAAAACTTCTTTCAGCTCTTGCTCGGGCGGTTCCGTAAGCGACTCGAAAATAAAGAGGTGAGCAGCCCAAGGGGCTTTATTAGATGACCACAACCATTGGGTTCTCGGTCTTGGAATCTTTCCCGGGAGCAAGTTTGACCTCTGTCTGGCCTGCATAGGAACTTTTCAACATGATGTCTGCACACGTACTTACTTAGCTCAAGGAAACAGATAGGAAGCTCACAATCCAACTCATCAAATAACTGTTTGAAACTGTCCGCAGTCACCAGGCCAAGTTGCTGCAACAGAATCAGAGTTGATATTTGTACTCAGAACTAGCTAGTTACCTATGTGTACGGTACCTAGGGATTCCATGCCAATGAGGATGTCCGAGAGTCCACATAAATTCTACCAAGTTAGGCCAAAATACGTACAGATTGACACGATAAGTCCAAATACTTGTCGAGCTGCAGGAAGATGAGATGCATGTCTTTATCTTCCAATCTTGAGTGGTGTCTCTTGACTGTTTGTGACCCAAATATCCACCATCTTCCAAGTAGAACCTCAGCCATCACGAATGATAAGATGACGACTAGTAAAATATATGGTTGTGAACTGACTAGGATCAACTAGAGCTGCCGATACCCGGCTTTCTCTCTATATTCTATTTTCTTGCCGGCGAAAGCCGGGGGGGGGGGGTGATCGTGAGCAGGACCCTAACCCTGCCGACGTCACCTCAGTTTATACGGGCTCGGTAGCCTCGAACCTTCTGGAAGCTTCTCCCGCCTACCTCAATCTCAAAACTACAACATGTCACTTAACTTTCTACCACCCTTCAACTTGCCTCAACAGCATCTGGCATAAATCTTTACACAGCGAAAAAAGACCATCACCATTGCTACCAAAACGAACAACCCGAAAATGGCCGACGCCGCCTCGAGAGGTCATGCACCAAACCTCCTCATGCGGCGCATCGCCGCCGTCGTCCTCGGCATCTTCCTGTTCAGCGCCGCCAACCCCTTCACCCCGATCTCCTGGCTCAGCCAGCCCGACTACGTGACGCTGCTGGACGGGCCACGCCTCATCGACCGCGTCCTGTCGCCCGTCCTCCTCATGGGCGCCGCCATCCTGCACTGGTACGTCGCCGGAGCCATCCAGCCGCTGCCCCTGACCATCACGGTGCCCAACCCGGGCGGCGACGTACAGATCCGCAACGGCCAGGCACAGATCCAGCAGGACACCATCGTCCTGGGGCTGTGGCTGCCGAGCTACTTCTGGCCCGCCATGGCGCTGGAGGGGGCGGTGCTTTGGGCGATGCAATTTGGAGACTTCGTGGTCGGGGAGCTGGTGCGGCGGTCTGTGCTGGTGGGCATCATCTTCAGCGTGTGGGTCGTGGGATGGAACGCGATGCCGTGGTATCGGAAGGAGCAGGCTTGGGCGCTGATCAAGGACTATGTGGTTCGGCTCGTCATCATGGAGATGGTGGACATGGCCTTCGGAGGAGGGAGGCAGAGAAGACGACGGAGACGTATTTGAGCACGACGAATGTGCGCTATGTATGACCAGGGACTGTCGCGCAAAAGGGATATTATATGGGAAGGAAGTGACGGAGTGGGGGACGGCTGTTTCATTCTTGGGATGCTTTGCTCGGTCAACGATGAGGAGATGTAAAAGAAAATGGGAAACGGGTGCATGTGGTAGCTTGTTCGGGCATAGCTTGACCATGAATATCAGCCTGGCTTTCTTCGCCAACAACCAATCTCGTCTTCTCGATGAACTCAATCGCTCAGAAACCTTTGACCCCAGTTGAGTCTGCGCCATTCCCACCTCTTGACACCGAGCTAAGTCGACACCACTGCGCGGAACTGTGCACTGCAGCTACTTCTAGCCCGCCTCATCCATCGCCCCGACGACAATAGCCTCAAGAATGCCTCGCCTGCCACTTCAAGATGGAATCCACCGTATCTCTCACACTCGTCTCCAATGGTCTGTACTCCAATCCCAAAACCTCCTTCGACCGTCGATTGTCAAACCCGTACACATCCCCAGGGAAATCATCCTCACTCTTCTCGCCCGGCAACCTGTCCGCCAGTTCCGGATGGCTGTATCGGATACAATCCGCCAGCCTCTTGTTGCTAAAGTGCCCACCCACCACATAAAACCTCTTGCCACCTGCCTCGGGGACCGTCATAGCACGCACATGCACAAGCGCCACATCGCGGACATCGACCCACGTGAAGACCGGGAACGTGGGCTGCAGCCGCTCTCTCATCTTGCCGAGCACCAGGTCGCGGATCCGGTGGTTGGAGGTGTTCATCACGTCCAGGCTGGGGAGCTGGCGCTGGATCGGGCCGAAGGTGTAGGTGTTGTTGACGGTGGCCAGGTCGAAGGCGGGCTTCTGCTCGGCCATGAAGGCCCAGGCGGCCTGCTCGGAGAATTTCTATTCGGTCTTGTTATCCCATCCGCTCTTCGCACGACGACACATTTGGGTGGGGAGGATCTTGCCTTGCTCGCGGGATATGCATTCTCAGGTTTCAGAGCGTCCTCCCATGTGAACGGTGCCCACTTGCTCTCGTCGTACACCCGCTCGTGTTTCCAAGGGTTGACGATTGCTGCGGACGAGGAGGTGATGACGACACACTTCACGCTCGGCGCATACGCTCTGATGGACTTGAGGATGCCCGTCGTCCCCTTGATGGCCGGATCGAGGAAGTCCTTGACCGGGTCGTCGACCTGGAAACTGTATGGCGACGCTGTGTGGATCACGTAGTCGAACTCGTGGCCGGATTGGAAGACCTGTTTGGCCCGTAACTCAGTCTACTTGGCCCTTCTCGGGGTGGAAATGGGAGGGCCTGGACTGACATGGTCGAACGCGCCGTCCTGGGACACATCTTGGACAATTTCGTACGACACGTATGATTTCCACTTCTCGTCGAGAGACTCAATAATTATGTTGCACTTCTCGAGAGAACGCGCCGTCACGACAACGGCAAACCTGGGCAACTCGTCAGCAAGTGTCCCACAGACAGGAGAAGCGCTCGCTTGTAACTTGCCCATGAGCCAGGAGCATATCCAAGACGTGAGATGCAATGAAACCATTGCCTCCTATATATCCAAGAATGTTTCAGTCTGCTCTGCATGGTGCAAGCACGGGCATGAGGGGTGGAGCCACCTGGCGCACTCACCTGTTAGGAGGACCTTTCTCTTCTGAACACCTCCCATCTTGTTGATAACCCGGGCGTGATAGTGGTGATGTTGGGACCGATCTAGGAAGCAGATAAATGGCTCGCTTTTGGAGGATCAAGGCTTCGTACGTAACTACCATTAGATGAGAGACCATACAGGGGCCGGTACGGACTAAGGTAGTGTGCAAAGCACTCGGGGGTTGTCTCGGACCTCCGCCATGGCAGTCCGTTCGGGCCCGAGCCGGGCAAGAGATGAAGCAATTTCTCCAACTCGTACGCCCAAGATTCGCGATCTCTTAAGAATTACAACGTGGAATGATACCTCATGGTCGTCCGATATTCTTTGCAAGCTCGGACGTGACTGAACCAGCCCGATGTCCTCCTCCCCGTCCATCCATGTCGCCATCCTAGGCGGGGGCATAACCGGCCTCTGCCTCGGCATCGGCCTGCAAGCCCGTGGCGTCCCTTTCACCATCTTCGAACGCGCATCCGGCATCCAGGAGGTCGGCGCGGGGATCGGGCTCAGTCCCAATGCGGAGTGGGCTATGAAAGTCCTGTCCCCCGAGGTCCACGCCGCGTACGAGAAGGTTGCCAACGCGAATGGGGAGGACTACTTCCAGTGGGTGAACGGGCTGACCAGGGAGCTCATTTTCAAGCTGTTCGTGGGCGAGGGGTGCTTTCGGGGTTGTAGAAGGTCGGACTTCTTGGAGGAGCTGGTCAAGTGCTTGCCGGCGGAGAGGATCCAGTTTGGCAAGGCGGTGGAGGAGGTGCGTGAGAAGGAGGACGGCGGAGTGGCCTTGACGTTTGAGGATGGCACTGAGGAGGTTGCCGACACAGGTGAGGTCTCATGAATTCATTCCTGTCTGAGAAGGCTGTTCATCGCCACCAACTTACCCAGTGTCTGGATCTAACCTACCTACGCTACGCTCCCTAGTCATCGGGTGCGACGGCATCCGCTCCCGCCTTCGCTCCCAGATCTTCCCCAATCTCTCCTCCGCCGCGACCTACACCCACAAATACTCCTTCCGCGCCCTCATACCCATGCCCCAAGCCCTCGCCCGCCTCGGCCACGGGATGGTGTCCACACGCTACATGTACAACGGCCCGGGCGCCCACATCATCACGTATCCGGTCGCCAACGACACCTACCTGAACACACTCGCCGTCGTCTCGGACGCGCATCCCTGGACGGCACCGGACGGCAGACACACGGGCCGCGCGACACGCGAGGAGGCGGAGGCGGCCTTTGACGGGTGGCATGAGGATGTGCGGGCGATCGTGGAGCTGCTGCCGGCCGAGATGGACAAGTGGGCCATCTTTGACATGCTCGAGCATCCGATCCCGCGATACTATCGCCGTGGGAGCGTGTGCCTCGCTGGGGACGCGGCGCATGCTGTCGGGCCGCACCTTGGCGCCGGTGCCGGGTTTGGGATCGAGGACGCGTGCTTGTTGGCGGAGTTGCTGAAGATGGTCCAAGATCGGGCTTCCGGAAACGGCGAGGACAAGGTTCTGGCGAAACATCTTGAGGCTGCGTTCTCTGTGTATACCGAAGCGCGGTACGAGAGAACGCAGTGGCTCGTCAAGCACACGCGGGACACGGTTGACTTGTTCGAATGGAAAGAGCCTGAGATTGCGAAGGACCCGGAGGCGTATGAGAAAGAGATAACGTGGAGGTATCATACCATTTGGTATTATGACATCGAGGAAATGGTAGAGGGGGCAAAGTCAAGACTTGAAACACTCTCTGAGCTCAAGTAAACAAGGAAAAAGACTCCAATCTGAGTATATAATTTTATCCACCACATTATTTTACTACTGAAAAGGTTTGCCTTTCCCTGAGGCAAACAATCTTCACTCGCCCTGGTCAAAGGAAAGGTCGAGCTCCCCAGCGCTGAGGACGTAGGGCCGGGAGTAGCTCAAAATTGCACCTACAGTCGAGCTGCTCATCATGGCGGATGACATTTTTGGACAATGTTTCAATCGTACCTGCGGAATCTGGCCTGCGCATTCGCTGGAGAATGCAAATCTTGCCTAGGAGTTTCTCTAAATTTCAGGGGCGTTGACGACACTACCACATGGAACATGATTCTGGGTGTCGAGCATGTGTCTATACAGTAGGTAATATTTAATATCTCAAGCCACATTCCTCGCCAGAAATTCCCTCGTCAGCCTCGCCACTTCTTCCGTCTTCTCATCCAACGCAAAGTGCCCAGCATCAAGGACATGCAGCTCAGCATCCGGCACATCACGCTTATACCCCTCGGCCCCCGGCACGAGAAACGAAGGATCATACCTCCCCCACATCACCAGCATCTTGGGATGCCTCTCTCTCAGCCACTGCTGCCATCGCGGATAGGACGCCACGTTCGTCCTGTAGTCGTACAGGAGCGCAGCCTGGATCTCCTCCTGCCCAGGCCGAGACAGCATGGCGAACTCGTCCGCCCAGCTATCCGGGTCGTAGCGCGCCGGCGCCGGCGTCGTGCCCAGGTGCCGCTGCCGCGCGCCGTCCAGGCTGGTGAAGGCAGCGAGCTGCTCCGGGTGGGCGGCCGGGTCGGCCCAGTACTGGGCGATGTGGGCCCACTTGGGCCCTAGGCCCTCAGCGTAGGCGTTCGCGTTCTGGATGACGATCGCGCGGACCTTGTCCGGGCGCGAGAGGGCCATGCGGAAGCCTACGGGCCCCCCGTAGTCCTGCATGAACAGGACGTAGCTGTGGATGGTGAGATGATCCAGCAGGGAGGACATGGTCTGGGCGAGGTGGTCGAAGGTGTATGTGTACTGGGTCGGGGAGGGCGCATCGCTGTGGCCGAAGCCGGGATAGTCTGGGGCGATGAGGTGGTAGTGATCCGCTAGGAGGGGGATCAGGCCGTTCCACATGCGAGAAGATGAAGGGTAGCCGTGGAGGAGAACGACGGTAGGTGCGTTTTTGGGACCGGACTCTCGGTAGAAGATGTCCAGGCCATCAATACGGGCTGTGTGGTAAGTTGTGGTGGCGGTTGAGTATGGCAGTGCTTGCGCGGTGGCCATCATGATGGTGAGGCCAAAGTGCAGGCCTCTGAGACGCATGAAAGCTGCCTCAATAGAACGTAGGAAGCGGACAGTCACTGAACGTTGGGGAAAGAAAAAGTATCGACTGTGAGCCAGGACATTGGCATGGCGAGAAATATATGCTACTTTGCTGATTTGTCATAGGGTTGTGCATTCGACATCTCCAAAGGCGCGCCCAGGCGTGGCTCCGAGCCTCAGTACCAAACACATCGTCAAGGGTCGTAGCGATACCGGCCCGACTCACTCAGCGGGCACATGGGCGCAGAGCTTCTGGCAACTGCTTCTCAAGTGAACTTAAAATAAATGGTGATTTATCCAAGGAGCCATCGATCGTATTGCAGTACCTAGGTAGTCTACATTACAGCAATTTCCCGTGGGATCACGCATCATCAAGCCGGACCCAAAGCCAGGGGACTCTGGGCGGCTTGTCAGCCCGTAGAATAACGTCTCTGGACCGCGAACACTCTGATGCGAGCCTGAAATTTGTTGCCACACGAAACCAATAACAAAGATTTCCGCAGTAGAGCAAGTTAAAGCAAGGTATACCATCCTTCCAAAAGTCAGTTCTCTAGATTTCTTCCAGACTAAGACGGGGCTCTTAGGATTGCAAGCCCATCCTGATGCCTATCTGGTATATAGCTTATAATAGGTATATATGGAGAGTTTGATATGGACCTGTAACACGTCATATTGACGGACAAGGTAAAGAATCGGCTCTATTCTGATAAAAACAACTGTTGAATGGGATTGGCCATGTAGTCGGCTGGACGTGTGCACAGTATTACCAACGGCACCTTATAAGTTTGTTGGCACCGCTTACAACCAACGTCCGAACCACGAGGCAGACCCGAACCCCTGCCCATAGGCTCACAACTATCGTTGGTGGCGTGTGGCACAAGAAGAACCGGAGAATGCTCACGAACAACTCGGGAGTAGGAGACATGATTCGTTTTACGACGATTGAAGTCCGCAAGCATTCCCAAAGGTTATGTATGGTCTTTCCTCTGCAACACTAGCCTTGTAAGATCGGGATGAACTTCCGTTCCCACACCTGCGCTGCTGAGACGAAATTCACAGTGAAAGAGAAGGTGGGCGATGTACGAGCTAGTATAGTACGTTTGATTGCTGCAAAATAAGATTGGGCAGGTAGCCTGAGCGAAAGTTATTGGTGGTGACATGCAAGAGACTCTGATTAGAAATGGTTATAGAAACCTGAGTTGTCATAAATTCCAGATAGATTTATCGAAGTAGATCATGTGCTAACAGACTTATCTCGGTGATATTTTGGCACTTGGCTGGAACTCGCACATCAGACATGAAAAGCTGGGTGTGTAGGCGTGTCTATTAGAGCAAACGCCTAAATAAAGGGATGGGGTGGATCAGGAAATCGTTGAGATATAAGGGTTGACGTAACAATCTGTGAAGTCAAAAGGGGTATCCAAAGAGGCCATGTTGCCTCCCAAACAATATAGAGAACGCCAGGCAAAAGAAGAAGAGGGTCAGAAGAATAGCCCACAACAACAACCTCCTTGTAGCCCCGGGCATGCGTCGTTTGACAGCTCCAGCCTCCCGGAAAACCTCAACACCACACGCACACAAACAGAGAGGGAAGACAGATCTCAGGCAGCCTCTCCTCTCCTCTCTTCTCCCTTCACTCATTTCTTTCCCCCGCCACCAAACAACCCGCCCACCATCCCGCCCGCAGACTTTCCGCCCTCCCACACGCCCGTGCCCACGGCCTTGCCACCGTCCGCGAGGGGTTGGGCGACAGACCCGACAGGGCCCGGCGCGTAGCTGCCGTCCTCGCCCTTGCCCTGGCGCTCGGCGCGGTTGACACCCTCGCGGGAGACGGCGTCGCCGACGGGGGCGAGAAAGCCGTCCTGACCGACCTGGCCGGCGACGAGGTTGTGCACGCCGTCCTGCAAGGTGTCGACCTGCTTGATGCCCGTGACTTTGGACTTGTCGAGGGTGTCTAAGTTGTGGGTGGGTGCGTTAGTGGTCCGTGATTCCGTAGCTCGTGTGCTCAAGCAAAGGGCGCATCTCCGGGTTGGCCCCACATGGTGCGGGTTAGGTCGGTAGGGTGGGCAGGTACCCAGGTCGCCCCGGGCACCGGAGGTATGTTTGAAATGAATAGGGACGAGAGTCGAGAAGCAGAGAAAGAAGAAAACGAAAAAAGAGGAGGGGAAGGGAGATGGGATGGTGACGCACCCCTGGTAGCATAGCTGGCCTTGTTATCCTTGGTGAACCACTTCAGGTACATATCCTCGATCCAGGGCATCCATCTCTCGTACTGCGCATTGTACACCTCCTTGCCGTACTCGGCCCAGGTCACCTGCCTCTTCTCTTCTTCCGTGAGCTCCCTGCCGTCTGGGGCCTGCATGGGAATCTTGGCGGCGGCATCTTGGACTTGCTGTTGCATGTTGCCAGCCATGGTGGAGTGATGAGATCGCTGGGGAGGTCCTCGAAGGTAGATGTAGTCTGTGG
Organism: Juglanconis oblonga; assembly: GCA_003012965.1. Classification (NCBI taxonomy): domain Eukaryota; kingdom Fungi; phylum Ascomycota; class Sordariomycetes; order Diaporthales; family Juglanconidaceae; genus Juglanconis; species Juglanconis oblonga. Next base: position 18,158 of record MUZH01004307.1, on the reverse strand, counting down.
GGACAACAAAAAGGCAGCGGTTAGTCAAACCGGGACGGAGAGAGCGAGGTGATAAGGGACAGGCGGGGGAGGCTCTGGAGAGACTGACAGAGAACGGGCGCAACGAGAGCAATGAATAAGACGAGATATTTCCACATTCAGAATTTTTCTCGAGTTCTTGATTAGTAGTCAAAAGCCAAAAGTAAAAAGAGGTGGAAACTATGATGCGCATGCCCACCAGACTCCCCTCCAGCCTTCCCTCAACCTCTTATATCATCTGCCCTGAAACCTGCCAGCTCACCACCTGCCCACATGGTATCATGCTATGATATCAACCCTTCCCCGTCCAAGCCATCCAAGACCTGCCTTGATTCTGTGACGTGCCTCTGTGACGTGCCTCTGCGCCGCAGCTGCAAACCATGCCAAGCATGCGTGGATGGTGTGTATGTGGTCATGGGCAGGTCGTCGATCATCTGGTGTGGCTGGTGGTCAGCTCGACGTCATCCCAGCGGTGATTCGTGCCTCGATCCACCCCTGTCCCGGGTGGTCAAGCCACACCTTTCCCTCTCTCTGTCTCTCTGTCTCTCTGTCTCCCACTAAACCTCTTCTATCGCACGCGCCCACGTAGCCGCAGTAGCTCCCCTCTGCTATCTCCCCATACCTAGGTAGGGCTCGCGATCGTCCCATCGCGCAAACGAGATGGAAAGGTCCAGACCGTCTCGCAGGGGTTACACTGTTATGCCAAATGGGAGAGGCGGGTGGGTGGAGCTGATGATTTCGCGCCAAACACCTACCTAACCTCCTCCCCCTTGTCCCGTCCCCCCTTGTGCGGCGGTGACGACATGCTATCTGAGCTGAACTGCTCTCTCCAACATCCTGATGCATCAGATATGGGAGCTTTCCCCCCGCTCGACGGGCAGTGCAGACATGAAGACGGCGGCAGGTCCGGTGATGCTGGCCTACAGTACGGAGAGGCATGAAAGGGAAGAAGAAAAAAAAAAGAAAAAGAAAAAAACCCTCATCATCCACCAACCATCCGACGCGGTGCGGCAGAGCATCTCTCCCTTTTCCCACCTGCATGCACTTCGGATGAAGCTTAGGTATCATAAACCCAAACCGCGCGAAACAGCAAGCGCTCAACGGCGGGCGGACGCAGGTACCATCCATCCATAAACCCTTTTTGTAGCGAGCGGCCTTACTAATATAGCGCTATAGAGATCCTAGCTACCAGCTATACATCCCTAAGCGCCTTATCAGATAGCTGATAGGTTCGCTGGCCTCGCGGCCTTGCTGCGTTAAATAGGTACTTACTTCATCATCATTATCACCCCTCGCTAGCCTCAACGCCATCTACTTCTACTACATTTACTACTCCGCACACACCCGTCCTCCCTCCACAAACCGTAATCGACCATCCTTCTCTCTCTCTCTTTCTTGTTTAAGCAGACCAAAAGCCCCAAGAGGACACGTCACGTCACGTCAGGCCCAAGCAAGCAAGTAAGCTAGCCAGCCCAGCCCGTCAGCAGCACGACCCACCCGCCCCCAAAGAACACTATCGGGAAGCATGCGCCCGGATAATTCGGCTGTTTCGATCATGAGCTAGCCCGGTGCTAAAAGGAGGGTATCCGGGCACCCGGGTTTGCATCTAAGCTCCTTGCTTGCCTCCCTGCCTGCCTGGCCAGCCAATTCCATATTGTGTGCAGTTTCGACGTGCGAGACTTTGCCCGATTGTAATCAACAAGATTTGTAGCATTCACCACAACTATTACTATCCCAACCCAGTCCCGTCCAACCCAGTCCCGCCCAAGAAAACAACAACGCAATAAACAGTTCTCTGGGTATCAAATCCCGTCATAGCGCTAGCAGATACCCCAGAAACCACAACCTGCTCTGAAAAGGCACGAGCAAAGAGACCACAAGCCCGTCGCTCCCCAACCCAAGACGGCCATTTCGGGTCGTCGTTGGCTGGGTTGACGAGCAGACGACCCATGCCTTCCCCCGCGCAGTCTGTCTTCCCTGATGATCAAAAGCTCCTCCCCTTCCCCAGATTCCATCCAAAGATTTGGGGTATCAAAAAGAAGTAGGCAGAGCAGAAGAACCACCATTCAATCCGATCCAGGCCATTAGAATCCTTTCTCTGCTCATAGCCACATCTGGGTATCATCCTCTTCCCTCCCCCACTGCCGCCCAGACTGGAAAACCACCACCAGAGCCGCTTGTGGAGTGCGAGGCTGAGAAAATAAAGTCGAGGAAAGTGCTTCTCATCTATAGTTGCGCGTGGCTGGACCGAGGTCACGTTTTCCGATCCCGGTCAGAAAGAGTCGAAAACCACCAAGGAAAGCAGAAGCAGAGCCGGTGAAGTAGGACAATGACTGTGAGCGAGTGGGCGGAGAAGTTGTGTCGAGCCGGAGAAATCACCAATCAAAAAGCAAACGCTCCCAACCCACGCTGGAAAAGCAAAACTATATCCCAAGCGCCAAACAAAACTCAGAACCAGTACCAGGGAAGAAAAAAGAAAGGAGAAAAAACAGACCGCCGACCTGGTATCAATATGATCGTCCCATCTCATAAAATGCCGAGGAAAAGACAGTCAGTAGGAAAATGTAGTCTGTAGCGAGTGTAACCGTATGCAGAGGCCCAATCCCCTTGCAGCGCTTGCCGCCCCATGCATGTTGATGTTCATAGATTGTCATGAGGTAATGAAATATGGTACTCGTCGTTGGCGTATCGTCGTATCGTGTCGTTTGTGTACGTGAGAGAGTTGCGGCTCCCTGCTGGAATATAGACAACGAAGAATGTGTGAAAGCCGTCCGGAGCCAGGATCCTTCTAGCAGGCAGTAGCAGTCGACCCCTCGCTGGTAGCAACAGCAACCAAGGCATCGAACCGCCTGGAGTCTGGATTATCCTGACTTCGGCGCTCCGACTCCTCACGGTTGGGGAAGCCTGTGAACGCGTGCAAGTTCGGGTGCGCCATGCGATCAACGTGAGGCGGTCGACCCTCCAGTACCCTGTCCTCGTGGACCGTCGACGGCCCGTTGTACCAGCCATGACGTTTATTGTCGCGAGTGGAGGAGATCAGCGGCGCTGACATGGTATGGTGGTGGCCGCGTGGGGGACCGCTTGCCATCGCGTGAGGCGGCGGCGGGTGTCCGACGACCTGCGGCTCGGGCTCGAAGCGGACGGTCGGCTGGTAGAGGCGGGGAGCCTGCTCAACACGTGCCTGCATGGCTTGGTGGACCTCGTTTGCCCACGCACCGGCGCCGTCACGTGGAGGAGGGGGAGGAGTGGTGTTGTTGATGTCGAGTCTGGTTAGTCCACGATGGAGACTCATCTCCCACTGTGGCATGTTACGTCGCTCATCGGAGATGCTCGCGGATGGCAGCAGCGGCACGCGAGATCTGCGCTCATACTCAGCCATCCTCGGTGACGGTGGGCCCGGAGGAGGGGATAACGACTGACCCGGCTTCGGGAGCAGGGAGTCGATTCCAGGGAGGCGGATGGTCTGCTGTTGTTGTTGAGGCCCGTTGCTGTTAAGCGCCGGTAAGGGTTCGTGAGGGTGGATCTGAGACGACGTGATGACCTGGCTCAAGCGGCTTCCAGGAGCAGTGAAGTTGCTACTATCAGGGTGCCAGGTCCTCCTACGCCAGGCCTCCTCGGCGGCACTAGTCACCGACTCGCGCCGAGACCATCCACTTGCTGTCGACGTGGTTGGGGATGTGAGATAGGTGCCGCCGGGAGAGGCGAGCGCGGCAGAATTTGAAGCGTTCGAGGATCCAGGTCCGAAAAGAGGTCGTCCGAGGTTGCCGGCGCCACCATGCGGCGAATGGAAGGGATTGCCTCCCGAAGGCACACTCAACCGTCGTCCCGGAGTTCGGGACCCCGAGGGGTACATGCCGTGCGTGCGTGAGTACGAGGTAGCTGGCGAACCCACACCTGAGCCCCAGTGAGGACTACTTTGACCGGTAGAGAATGTGGCCGACGTGGGAGTGCTGTAGTCGCTTGGAGACGCTCGTCGGTAGGGGAACTGTGCGGAGCCCACGCTACGGTATGATTCGATGGACAGTCGAGCGTTAGGATCTGCCATGACCAGAGGTGGCGGGCGTCGTCGTATGTCATCCCTCGTGCTGTAACTCGAGCCAATGGAACTGATGCTGGCGATACTCGACGTTGAAAGCGACTTGGAGTGTCCGCGAGCGGGTGCTCCGACACTCCCAGCAGTCGAGGCACGAGCCCTGCCTCCACGTTGTACCCGATCTGTCCGGATCTGACGCTGATATCTCGTGCCGGTAGCCGCAAGGGAATCGAAGGGAATGTCCTCGTTCACGTGAACGGTCTGGGCATGTTGGCGGAGGTTGTCGAGGCGGGAGAACCGTCTTTGGCAATGGCATTGGAACGGACGCTCGCCGGTATGTTTCCTGGTGATATCCCAGTCAGCATCCCAGGCACTGTTAAGTCTCCGGGTCGACAAAGGTCCTTCCTTACCTGATGTGCCTTGCAAGGTGCTCACTTCTGGTGAAACTGAGTTTGCACGGTGGATATCCTTTGCAGAAGAAGCGCTGGTTGCCCTTCTTCTTCCTACTGGTTCGAGTACCATCTGCGTTCACGCTACCTTCTCCGTCGGACTCGCCGCCATCTTCCTCGCCCGCGGTGTCATTATCGGAGTCATCCACATCCATCTCGTCGGAATCCCTCGATTTTTTCGACACCGAGGAGTTCTCCCGGGCGTGGGTCTTGTTCTCAGTGGACTCGTCGACCTCTTTGGCGCCTTCAGGGAATGGCGATTGCGGTAATGGTTTCTGGTTGGCCATTCCGTTGCCGTTGCTGTTGCTGTTGTCGTTGTTGCCAAACTTGTTGCCGGTGATAAAGGTGGCCCGGGTGGGCGTTGTTGCATCATCCATTGCGGACTGCGGAGGTGCTGGGAGAGACTGAGGGGCTGTGTTCGGGCGGGGAGTCGTTGGTGATATCGCCTTTGCCTGGTTCTTTCGTTCGTCCGGGAACAGAAGATTGGAGGAGTTGACGGATCGGAAGTTCGCCGCCATTATGTATCTGATATGTCGAAGTCGGCGGGAGAGGAGCTGAAATTCGCAAAGGGAGGACACGGGAGGATCAAAGGGCGAAGCGGCGCTTAAGAGACCAGTAGTCACCCTTGTGAGGCTGAGACGAGGACCTGGAGCGCTGGGAAGGTCGTTGAACAGGGGAACAGGTGAACAGGGGAACAGGGGTAATGCGGGGCGCTGCGGCGGGCGGGAGGATGTTTGGATGTTTGAGACTGATTGCTAAGCTTCCGTTGGGAGAGTGCCCAGACGGAGTCTCTTAACTATTGAAGAGAGGTCGGGAGTGGCAATGGAGCAGGGAGAGGAGAGCGAGGCGGCGTCCAGGGACCGGTGTCGTACATCCGAAAGATGTTGACAACGACAAGTGCGGCTCCTTTTTGTTGGTGTTTTGTGATGATTGCCTTGTTGTTTGTCGGATGGCGGGGAGTGGAGTCGGTGGTCGAGAAAAAAAAGCGATGGCGATCCACTCACACTGACCCCTTGCTGTGCTGACGCTGGTCTTCTCGCCCGGGATACCAGGGGGGGGTTCAGGATATCGGTGCGTAAGCCCGCGCACAGGACGGAAGACAGGACGCAGGGGGGGGGGAGAGGACAACGCAGCGGGCAGGTGATCTTTCGGTCCCGAGATTATGGGTTCGATGGCTCTGGTAACGGGTTTGGAGAAGACTGTCGACTTGGAATGAGGATCAATATGAAGTGGCAGACGTTATGGACCGGTGCGCTGGAAAAGGCCCATTGGCAGACTAATGATTAAGAAAGGAAGATGGACAAAGTATGGTGCGATTCGGATTGGCGAAGCGGAAATAGAAAAGGTGGCAGGGGAGACGACCCTGTGGCAATGTTGTACCGACTTGTTCCCTACTACTTACATGAAAACCGCAGCAACCCCCACTAGCTAAGGGGAGCCCGGCTACCAATTTAGTAAAGATGGGCGGGTGTTGATAGACGTCCAGGGCTGGTCCCTGGCACGGGCGTTTATACGCCTTTCTTTTTAACGCAGGCCCGGCAAGGTCGCTCGCTACTATGTAGTGATCCAGCCTTGCCAGCCCACCGGCACGTAAGCCTCCTCCGGAGTCCAGACGTGATGTGATGAATCTCGAACGCTCGTGGCGATGAAGGGGCCCTTTTTTCATCGGAGCCGTCGCTTCGCTGCACAAGGACGTACAAGTACATACGTAACTGCAGGCGAATGCGCAATCCGTCTCCACTTTGTTGGTCCAGGAACTACGACTGTGATGGCACAGATCCTGATCGGGTCGAGCCAACCAGACCGTCGACATGGACAACAGTGCGGTGCAGTGCAGTCGGGTAGCGTGCAGTGCGTGAGAAAGCTTCTGCGAGGAAGGGCGTTCGCAGCTCGAGTGGTCCCCCGGCCAGGCACATGAGTGGCCAATGCGAGTCAATGGGTCCGCAGTATATCCCAAACTCTCAACCGATCGCTTTGGGGTCTGTCGAGTGGAGACCGACAGCTGGCACGGAGCTGGTACCGGCAGGAGGCCGGAGAACAGGCCAGGGCTGGCTGCAGCAGAAGCCCGAGATGCTTCGTACGTTTGCAGACACTTTGAATGGGAATCCAGACATGATCCGGATAGGCATCGCAGAGCTCTGCGCGATTGCTTGGGATCTGCCCTGCAGGTGACAAGACGACCGAGCAAATACTGCGGAGACCCTGGGTTTTACACGGGCGCAAGCTAGAATTTGCCAGCCACTGGTACCAGGATGTTACCGTCCGGGCATCGTGACAGGTGTGGCTTGTGATACTGTCCGGACACCAAGGAGGGGCAATGTGCTCGGCTAGCAGAGAACAGACCGTCACTTTCTCGGCGACTCGTTTTCGCGCGATGCGGCATCTTGGAGCGATGAAGCTGTGACGGTGTTGCGAAAACGCCCCTCGCCGCGTATGAGAATCACCAGGCTGCCAGGAAATGGACAAATCGATGACTCGGTATTTGAAGAAGAACGAGTCGGTCGGCAGGAACGAGGCAACGCGCGATCGAATCTCGACGATCTGATTCGTGTTCCGTGCCCTGAAGATTGACTGCCGGGGGTGTGCTTTGTGTGTGAAGGTCGCAGTGGTTGGTATAACATCAATAGCGGCGAGTTGTATTGCAGGTGGAAGGGGACACCCCTGACACCGGCCAAAAGATAGATGGCTGTGGATGTTGAGCCTTGTCCGGTGCTGTCCGTGCCTCCAGATCTGATAGCCCTGAGGGCCTCGGACATGAGTATCTCAGACTCGGACTCGGCAACTGCTGCCTCTATGCCGGGCAGATAGGTACCAGGGTCAAGATCTGGTGGTTTGCAGGCCAATCCGCAAAGAGGGTTGAGCGGAGCAGGTGGTTGACGGCGAGGCTGCCCATCGGTATTGGGAGTACGGGTAGCAACCGGGCGCGGCGATTGGTGGTGACTGGCTTGTGGAGGACCAAAGCAGGCGGCCGATGTCAGTGTGTCCGATACGGGGTTGACCCCTGGGGCCGGGGGCCTGGGGCCAGCGACAACGCCCGTCGATAGCCTAAAAGGATGTACCACACTGCCACCGCAGTGCCCATTGGGGAGAAGTTGGTGGTCAAGTTGGTGGTCAAGTTGGTGGTCAACGTTGGTCGGTCTGACAGATGTACGAGGAGGAGGTCGTTCAAAGGGCACACAGGCACAGTCTCGCGCTCCCCTTGTTCCCCTCGAGCCAAGACGGGTTGAGGACCGACTGTCGTCGTTCTCAACGGCGTCGATGCCGTCCAGGTTCGTAGTCACCTTGATGACCGAGGTGGATATTTCTCCAGCGTGCTTTCGATTTCGTCAGGGATGGCGTGTACGGATACATCCTAGCCGTACAAGCCGTACTGCATACACGTAGTCCGTCCTGCAAGACGCACCATGGACCAGAGTGAGCGTGGAGAGCCATAGTGCATAGTGGCAAGCGGGCTGATGTCGTCGAGGAGGTTGGTGATGGGAAGGAAGATGCGCACAGACTCAAAACGGGGAAGGTGGGACGAGGGTTGGGGTAGTGGGTTGGGAAACGGGCAGGGACGACAGATCATTGATGGGTGGAGACGGCCAGGAGCCAGGGGGTCCTTCAGGGCCGGTGCAACAATGATTGCAGGGGCCCGCCACTGCCAAAATCTGGCCCTGCAGCCCGGAAAGACAAAGTATCTAGGTACTGTGTCCAAGGTGTATGCCCTACCAAGTACCTAGGCAGGTCTTGGCCCTTGGCCCTTGCCCCTTGGCCCTTGCCCCTTGCCCCTGCCCTGGCGGCCTGGGATTAAGCACTGGTCCGTGCTTCGATTTTGACTTCACCAAGTCTCCACCGCATCTTTTTCTGCTTGTTCTTTTTCCGGTCCGCACAAAATGCACAATGCACCTGCCAACGCCAACGCCAACGCCAACGCCAACGGTCGAGAAGATTCCCAAGACCCGGCTGGCCTTGTCCGGCAAGGGACTGTTGTGTGTCCCGACGAGCTAATCAATCTGACTTTGGGCGCGCGTCTTTACACTCCCACCTCATGAATCAAGTCACCTCCCATGCGTGCGCTTACGGCTCGACCGAGTAGTAAGCAATCACCGTCACATGCTCGTCCTGGGTCGACCTGCCGGGCGTTCATCTTGTCTATCCGCTGCCAGTTGCCTCCATGCGTCCCTTGCAAAGTCCCTTGCGAAGCACGTCCAACACGGCGACATCAGCTCGCCTTGGGGACTGGTCTGCGGACTGGTCTGCGGACTGGTTCGAGTCACCAGCACGCACATCAGGTCTAGTCACCAGTATATACAACAATCCAGTCAGCAGGCATCTTCAAGGACCCCTCTCAGCCTCTCTGCAGCGTCACGTCACTCATGGCCCCTGGAGGTGATCTTGTCATATTGCCGAGCCTCCAGCCAAGGCTCACCATGCTTGTTGATCGACAGTAACCACGAGGGGAAATTTCCACAGCCATTCTTTCTCATGTTCCACCAAACAACCTGGCCAGAACGCTGTCCACTGTCCACCGGCTTTGTGCTCACAGGCTCACAGGCTCACAGGCCAATGCCCATGTGATATTGCTGTGGTGGATGCCGTTGTTTCCCGACGACATTTGCAACATGCCGATCAGCGTTCGGAAGATACTCGCCACTCTGTTTGACTTCGGCAGCCTCACGGTCCACAGCCCGCCGTGATGACTACTTTGTAGTCTGCAGTCACAAGCTTTCAGCGCGGGCGTCTCACTTCACCTTCCTATCCCAAATCACTACCTCGTGGTGCAACATGAGCACTCACCTGCCTCAACCCGCACTCCCCACACTCCCCAGCAGATACGAGAAGCTCGTCGACAACTATGCCAGTGCTACTGCACGGACAGCATCAATTCGCAGACGGCCAGCTCGACATCCCCATTGTATGTGCCTATCGTCGTGGAGGCTACTGCATCTGGACCCTCCAAATGTCGCTCCTCGGGTGACCACTCCTCGGGTGACCACTCCCTTCCCCACACCATGTCACCTTACACACCCTGCCTGCACAAACCAAGATCAGACTTTCCAACTCCAGCCTGTGCCTTGCATCCTGCAGGACATGGGGCGTGTGGCCTGTTCATCCGTGGCCACTGACCGCTCGCCCTGTAAGCAAAAGCAAATGGTCACATCGCATCCACAACGCAGATCGACGCTTTGACAGATGTGAGTGGACGGTTCGAGCTCAGTGAATGTCCAACAGACTGCAGGTACTAGCCAACGGAGCACCCCTTGAGGGCCCCTGGGGGCTCATCGCGCGACGAAACCTTGTCGCACCATCGCGGATGGTCCTGGTCACGGTCATGACAGTCCTCACCGCAGGTGCACGGATTATTCACGCCTAGCTTCTCGTCCGCCTGTCCGCCTGTGCGCCTGTCCGCCTGTCCGCCTGTGCGCCTGTCCGCCTGTCCGCCTGTCTTTGCGCTATGCGAGATATCTACCCGATGGCCCCGACATCTCGGTCCCGGCTCCTTCTCTTGCATCCACTATAGATTACCGGCCTAGCATCGAGCCGGTCTGGAAGCCAGGCACATAGCGCCGTTCGCTGACTGCGTCAATACCCAACGTGGCGCACCTGACACTCTCTCCACGCATATTTCAAATCGCTAGCTTCGGTCAGGGATAAACCCACCGTGGGCAAGACTGCTGGCGAGGAACCATGGCGAGGAACCATGGCCGTTCGAGAACCCCCATCCCGACGCCCTCCGCGTCTTCATCCAGATCAGCGGGAGCATCACCGATGAATGTTGCTGGTGGAGACTCAGGGAGAAAGACAAACAGAGTGCTCACTGAGGAATCCCCACGAGTCGGCTCGTCTCAGTCTTGGCCAAGTGCCATCTGATTCTCATCCTGATTCTCATCCTGATTCTGTGAGCTTACCCCAATCCCCGAGTTTCTTGCCAACCTCTCGCTTCCATTCGGTTTCGGTCAGAAGCTAGCCAATGCGGAGACAGCATTAGTACTATGTATCGACATTCCTATAAGCACAGGATATTAAGTCGATTCATTAACTCTCCAATAACCCAATGCGGTGGGCCCCATGGCGGGTGGACCAGATCTCAGCATGGTTCTTGCTTGAATCTACCCGCATTAAGCGCGGGGGTCTTGATGGCCAAAGCGGTCGCATAGAACGGCTTCACACTGCCCATAGGGTGTGGACAGCGTCCTCAAACACTGCCAATGAGCCTTTGTTGGATCGACATACCGCAATACCTTCCATGTGCCTTCCATTCGATATGGCCACATCTCAAAATGGACTATAGCAGCAACAAGTTGGACGGTCCGTCACTGCGCGCCGTGGGTGTTGCTTGCAGTCTTGACCCTGCTCCTTGACGAGCCCCAAGCATGAACCATGACCAGGACCGTATAGAATATATCGGCGCTGGTCTCGGCCTCGGAATCTGTATCTGCACCACGATCTATCCGGGCTCAGGTACTCGAATTACCGCTCAGCTGAGCACGCCACCTGCAGGTCGCATGCAGGAGAATAGTATATATGCACTCATCACAAGCAGTACGACTCAAGCGTCTCCTCAGATCTCCACTCCAGGCACTTTGATTCGGTACATTCCGACCCGTTCGCCACGATCGTAATGCCTGGACTTGGGGCCGGTACATTGTATCTGTTTGAGACATAGCAGACGTCCATTCACTCGCGAGGTCGGTTTACTTTACATTTGCCGGCATATTTATTCCTTGGCCCATTCTCTCGCGCATCTCTCCTTCGCCGATCTGGATCTGGACGTCCTGCCCGGCTTCGGATGTCTCATCCTTGGCCCCACATTCACGAGCTTCTGCCTGCCGGTCACCACGGGGTGCCGAGCGAAGCTGTGGACAACATCGTTCGCCCGACGATGCACAGCTGTTTCCGCCGTGAGACCCGATGCCCACGAGGTCGCTCAGCGCTGCGACATATGTATGCCCAGTCCCGAGACCCAATCATCCCAGGGCAAGATCTCGTTGTATCTAAGACAGCACCTCCTTTCATGGCGCCATGTCTCATGTCCCGACAATCCGGAAGGTGGATTTATCATTGGGCGATTCATCATTGGGCGTCGGCGTGCGTCGTCCCAACAATATGCTTGCTTGCCCCGGTAGCTTGGAGCCGAGCCGGGCTCACCTTCACGAGCCCTGCGCTGCTCCAGATATGCCAGGTCAGCAAGCTGGCCGTCGGCTTTCTGCCACTCGCGAGAGTTATAGACGCGCCAGCCGCTAGCATGTTGGTGACGAGACCCACCAGGTCGAGTGGCATGGCACCCTGTCCGTCACTTTCGCGCGGTCTGCACGCCTGCATGCGGTCTGGCCACCTACCGAGAGTTTGGGCTAGGTCGCAGATGTGCGCAAGCCGCTAAACAAAACTCCCCTAAACCACGGATGTGGGTTGCCCTTTTTCTCCCTGGCGTCCTCGGGGCGAAACTTTGATTTCGATCCAGCCTATGGGCTAGCCTCGTTCCTTATGCGGCTCGTCCACTTGGCCGGTTGAGGAGATTCTAGGTATATACCGCCGGCCTCTCTTTCCTCTTGGTGTCAGGCCTTTTCTTTTTCTTCACCGCTCTTTGGTTGTCATGCTAAGCCCTGCCTTCCTTTTTCATTTGACGCCACCGTTGCGATAGTGAGGGTGACGAGGCCTGGAATGCGACCCGTTTCGTACTGGGACCTGACTGACCTCGCGTTCCGTCTACATGCTAATAAATGTGCCTTGCGAGCGGGCTTGGCTGGCTGCATCATGTGTGCAGGGCGGACACATACATCCTCTCACTTACCTGCAGTAGTTCTGCATGCATGTAGCGACTGGAACCTCCCCCCTCCCCCCGGATTTTCAGCGAGATACACTGCGTGGTGTGGGTGCTGAGTGTTTGGCCCCCAATGTCTGTTAGTGCCAGGCACGAGGGCTCAGGGTTGGTCAGCGAGCGGTTGAGAGGGAGGAGGAATGTTGCGGCATGTTTGGGGATGTGTCGGTTTTGCTGTGTTAATTGTTTGCTTGCGATTCCGTGCCTGACTCTGTTGTTTGAGCACCCCACGTTGAGAGTTAAGGTTGAGGTTGGCAAGGCTGGCGCCGCCGGCATGGACGTCGGTCGTCAACGCTTCGTGACGGCCTTGCTTAAGACATATCAGCCCAGCCATGAACTCTGCGACGCTTCCGAGCTGACACCAGGCTGTGCCAATGGCGGTATTCTGGAGCACAGCCCAGCGAGAGACACTTATTAATCTGTCTTTAGCATGAATCAATCAAAATTGGTGGCATTTCTGTACGACAGTATATTACAGACACGGAAGAATTCGCTTGCGAGACGCGCCTGCTCGTCCGCCCGTCCGAACCCCAGCCCCTCCCGCCTCGAGCGTGACCCCCCCTGACCTTGGACTGCAGGTGAGGTCGTTGCCGTGACCAACATCACTCGCAGCTTCCTCAGTGCCAATTTCCAAGAGGTGGAAATCCCCCCCTCGTAGCACTCTCTCTCTCTCGCCCACTGGATCAACATCAACCGCCCTCGATGTGATCCCGATAAACCCAGTGGCCCAACGTTCATTAACTCCTTGGATGTTTCCATCCATCCTGTCCATTCCCGCTCCCCAGTCTTCGATCCTTCCACTTCATCAATCTGTGATCCCGCGCCAGTATTATCCACGCTCGCGCCAACCCCCCCCCCCCGCCTCTGACACCCAAGTGATCACAATCGTCCCCGTGCGCAGGCAAAGTGAATAAATATCTGCCCATCGTTTTCTCTGCAGCGTCTATCGCAAGGCCCGTCTGCGCTCTCCACCGCCCCTCACAACATTTGTCTGCCTCGCACCTCGCTGGCTGAGGAGAAGAACCCTGGCTGGGCTTCGCTTCGAGAAGCGAGCGGGACGTGTCTAGCGGAAGCAGGTGAACCTCTTGAAGGAGAACCTCCACCGTCCACGACGCACGCCATGGCGATCGGCGACGACGTTGGTACCGAAGTGCCGTCCGCCCACGTTCTTGCTGTAGAAGAAGGGCATTGTGTTGTTGTGGTGGTGGTGGAGGTGTCTTGTTCTCTCTTTTTCGTTCCCGTTGGGCAATAGATTGTGTTCGTTCTCGTAGGTCCGTGTCTTGACGGCCGTTTGGTTCTTCGCGAAGATGGTCCAAGTACAGATGTGGGTTGGGGGAAAGAGTAGGTAGCAGGTGGTTAAGATAGTACTTAAAGGCGCAGCAGAGAGGCCGCCGGTTGCATCGGTCGCGTGGTCTTTGCCCTTCCTTGTTATGGTACCTGGGTACGTCCAGAGTCAAGGTAGGTCAGGTACGGTACCAGCTAGAAACCAGCTTTCCGCGCGATGCTGGCAGGGCTGGCGAGCTCGGCGTGCGTCATAGGCGATGCGAAAGTGCTGGGTGGTCGCCTTGGCGAGCACATGCNNACCTGCTTGTGATCCCGCTATATAGGTCCGCTCCGGGAGTGCTCCGGAGAGGTGGGTCCTAAAAGTCTACTTCGGTTATTAGATCCCGGTGCTGCCCCGGGGTGGCCGGCGTTCGGTCGGCTCCGAGGTAGCTCGCCCTGCGTTGATGTGATTTCCATCGAACACCGGACCGTTACCCTTTCCTAGGCTCGTAGAAAGCAGGTGGGTATCCCTGTGGCTTGTCCTCTCCAACATCGCTTTCCAACTATCGAGGCTCGTTCTCATCACTCTCTTGTTTGGGAATACGACGGCCTCCCGCACGCCCGGGGAGGAGGGAGGGTAAGTCGCTCTACTGACGCAACCAGTGTGCCTTGGGAAGCCAGAAATCTGTCACGAGATTAGCATGGCCAAGGCTTAAGCGTTGCGAGGCGGCGGTGGCATACCCGAGAGCAGGAGCTCCATCACCGACTGCCTATGCCCTGCCCGGATCTTTGTCGGCGAGACGCACGATGGTTGGGCCAAGTTGGATCTAATAAAGGGAAGGGTGTGCGGTGCTATCACGATGGGGTTGATTTGAGCTGCCTTTCCTTTTCTTTCCTTTCCCTCTGTTTTCCCTCTTTTTTCTTGATTCTTTTTCTTCCTTGGTTGGCTAGATCAACCTCGTGCTTACGGTGATGGCCTCGGCCGGCTCCATGGGATTCTTTCTCAAATCCATTGGCCCTCGAGCCGCCGTCGTTCCCTCAGCAGGCAGGACAGAACGCGCAAATCTAGGCCTGTTTTGCTCCGGCACCTGAGTCTTTACCCAAAGCCTAACCTTGGAAGTGGGAAATAACAAGCATCAAGATGCCACTTGGCAAATTTATTATTTTTGAATACACTCACCCTTCTATTCCGCCACGAACGAAACGGCTTGATAAGCTCAGAAGTCAAATTCGAACCCCTCTTCTTGTCGGTTTAATCTTCGTAATCAAGGTTACCTTCTATGGGTCTCATTATCCCTACAGGCGGCGAAATCGCAATATGTATCACGTCAACAGTCACTTTGCTCGCTGTGCACGTGGTAGGTACGTTGTCGGACATTGCATTTAGGTGAAAACTCTCGGTCCCCTTCGCCCATACACCAGTGCCATCAGTGCGATCCTGATTTCCTATACTTGCACCATCCTTATGCTTTCCTTTTGGCATTTCCCTCTTTGATACGAAGCGTCTGAGGCCGAGTCAATGCTCAAAGTGGAAAGTTCTTGCATGTTTGAGCTAACTTCCCTTGTTCTTTTTTTGTGGTTTTTTTTTTTTTTTTTTACACCTGCGGAGACAGGTCATGTTCGGGGCGAAGTTCCCCGAGTCATAAACTCTTCTCTGGCACACCGAAGACCAACTCACATTACTCAAGGTCGGTTTGCCTTATTTACCTACTGGTAAGGAGGTACGGTACGATCCTGATGTGCAGATCGGGCCTAACCTTACGAAATCAGCTATGAGGCCTCAAGTACGAGGTAAATTCGTGTCAGCTACCCCCCCCTCTCCCCCAAATAAACTGACCATTTTCCATCTACGTACAGTATAGGCTACCGGGACGGGCTACCAGGACAGGCTACGCGTCTACCAGGCTCCAGGCCCCGGAGCCATCCCTCGAGGGATCCCTCCGCAAGACAAACACAATGCTAGGTAAAGGTAAGGCCCTCCCTGAGGACACCCATCAAACAAGGGCTGTGCCCCACAACGTCAACGTACCGCTCCCCCGAACAACGTCCACAACTCACCCCGGAGCGAAGCCAGGTAGGTACCCAGGGCGGATTCAGTCCACGAGACTGATCGATGCGAGTCTGTCCGATCCGTCCAGGGGCTGTTCTCATACGGGGCCACGCAGCTGCACCGGTCAGAACCTGGCCTGGCACGGGACAGTTGTCACGGGCTTGAGATGCGGCTGGTTGTCGCCAATGCGATGAGGTGAGTTGACTTCTGGCGGGAGTTTTCCTGCCCTAGGTAGTTCATTCCTGGTTCGTTTGTATCTCGCAACTCTTTTCGTGCTGCTCGTACGAGCAATCACCAGCGCGGCGTGTTGGCTGGGCTTGGGTATCATTTTTCTTTTGATCTGCAGCTGTGCCCGGACAGTCGAGACTGGACGAGATCATGGATAGGATGCGTATATTGTTCGGAAGAGGCCGCCGCAGTTGATAGCGAAGCTTTCGCCGGCGAGTCGAC
Source organism: Juglanconis oblonga (assembly GCA_003012965.1). Classification (NCBI taxonomy): domain Eukaryota; kingdom Fungi; phylum Ascomycota; class Sordariomycetes; order Diaporthales; family Juglanconidaceae; genus Juglanconis; species Juglanconis oblonga. Next base: position 2,094 of record MUZH01004307.1, on the reverse strand, counting down.
CAACCTCCGAGGCATCTCCGAGCTGTGAGAAAGAGAGAGAGAGAGAGAGAGAAAGGGCGCAATGCCGACGGGATTGGAGGAGATGAAGCGGATGGTCAAGGCGGCACGGGTTTTGTTGACGTGGGGGTTTCAAAATCTGGCAACTGTGCATTGGCCATCTACTTGGTCGAGTCATCGAAGGCAGCGACTGTCAATAGTATTTGCAAGCTTCGTTAGAAATCTCAACGCAGGGGCCTGTCTTGACTGTCATCTAGGACGGTGGATATTCCCTCTCCAGACCAGTAGCAACGAGTACAGTTCAATACCTGAAACAATCCAGTCCATTCCTAGCCGCTGTTTTGTACCGCACTCCCCAAGGCTGTGTCTTCCTTGTTCCGTTAATTCTCTCATCATGTATGCTTGTGACTCCGACTCGTATCCTATGTCCAATGTTCTGGCTTTATCCCGGTACCATCTCTCAGGCCAGACGTCCAAGTTATGATGAGTGTGGGCTGATTGTATCGTTTATGAGACACTTCTGCAAAGAAACGTGCGGGAGACGCTCGAAGGGGCAAAGCCCCTTGGTGGAAAGTTGTTGTTTGCCAGCTTCCTCCCTTTGTAATAGATCCCACACTTTGTTCGTTGGTGTCTTCTCTGTATACGAGACTTGTCAATTCCAATGTCAATTCATGGCCTACGTGTGTCCTTGCGATCGGAAAAGTTGGTGTATCATCCTCGAAATCCCCGGAAACGCAGCTGGCCAGGTGGTGCAGAATTGAGACAACAACAAAATCTACCCCGATTTGAGCTACAGACTCGCCATGTTGAAGCCTTCGCATAATGTCCCAAATGTCTTCCAAGGTGTATCTCACTCCTCGCCTCTGGTGGATGTCAGTGTTAGCAGGATGTGTCCGTGTCAAGGGGAGATCACAGGTTACTCCAATGGACAGGTGCATACCAAGGCGAACTCCCGCTCACGGTGAAAGGTCTTATGTAGGAGTAGACGCTGATTGAGTAGTGCTAGCAAGGTTTCTTAAGGTTGTTGGTGTTGTGTTTGTTCGGGATGGGATCTACCTATGGGATCTGGACGCTGTACAGGAGCGCAAGAACAGGTTGAGATTATGATTCAAGCATGTGAGGAAGTTTGGTTTGTGCAGTCGCAACTTCCAACTCTTGACTGAGCATAGTGAGCACTGTTGTCGAGGACTGGCAGGAGAGTAAGTCAGGTTGAGAAAGTGAATGTCCCATACATATGTATATGGAGCAGGCGCATTAAGCCACAATTGGAAGGAACTCTTATCGCAGCGGTCTTTCTGAGCATGCCTCTGGGGGTGAACAGCAGACCCGCAAGACAGCCAATATTACACCGAAGAGCGCCACCAAAACCCAAAGCTACAGGGAACAGAGTCTCTCCTTCAACTTATTTTCATAGAGGACTAGCAAAGGAACTATCCCCATCTCCGCCCTATGCCAGGCGGAGGGAAACCAAGCTCCCTCGTTGAGAGTATGGCAACCTTTTTGGTGTTTGCCTTGACACTCTTGGACACTTCTTTCCGTGAACTTTGGTTGGTTTTTTGACGGGACCATAAGCAGGAGCAGTGTGAATGTCAAGGCCGGGGTGCTGGCGAAGTATCTGGACCAACTCCTAAACGTTTGCTGTTGGTATCCTCGGACGGCTCTGTGGGAGTCAAAACTGAGTCCACCCACAGTCTCATTGGATAGACCAGGAATACGCCGGATCTTGGTGATGCTGGAATGTACTAAGGAGAGATCTCTGATAAATCCCCGGAGATTACCGATCAAGAGGTGGATCTTGATGTGTGTGTACTTGTACTTGCATATGTAGTGCGGCCCGGGCCGGTCGGCGGTTCTCGGAAATCGATCTGGGCTGGTGGGTAAGGGGACCCGAGTAACCTGAGTAGAAGCCAATTATTTACTGTATATGTCGCCTTTGCATCTTGCTACAAAACTTTGGCACGAGGTGTTTCTTGTTTTCTTATAGCGTGACGACTGCTGCGACCACGTGTCAAGGCCACCGTGTGTGACCTGTCAGTCTGTCTCCGGAAAGACAAACAGAGGTGTGGGGACGGTGGGGACGGTGGGGAATTATGGTGG
>MUZH01004306.1:0-102779 GCA_003012965.1 Juglanconis oblonga | reverse complement strand
AGCCTAGTGGGACGGTGACGTCGAATAGGGTATATACTGCGGAGGACCGCCATCCGCCAGGAGCTCGGCTTGCTTGGCCTTCTCCTCACACGTATAAGAGACGCCTCGACTTTTTGAGACGTTCCGTGGCATCATCATCTCCAGTGCCTCAAGCAACAGATTCCAACCATGGCGGTCCTAGGAATCAGCCCGAGTCCGGGCAACATACTCGCGATCGCCTCGGTGACGGTGGGTCCTCCTCGCACAGGCGCTGCGCGAGCCTACATTTCTCCTCGCCTTGATTCACCACGCCTTGCTAACTCACCTCGCAGCTCATCGGCTACCTCCTCTCCACCCTGATCTACCACGTCTACTTCCACCCTCTCCGCTCCTTCCCGGGCCCCTTGCTCATGCGCGTCAGCCGCATTCCCCACTCCCTCTACCTGCTGTCCGGCCGGCTCCCTTTCGTCGTCCTCAAGCTGCACCAGCAGTACGGCACAGTGGTGCGGATCGCGCCCGACGAGCTGGCCTTTGCAGACGCGCGCGCGTGGAAGGACATCATGGGCCACAGGGCACCCGGCGAGCCCGAGATGCAGAAGGGGGACCGGTTTTACCGTAGCACGAAGGGACAGCCGCTGACGCTGATCAATGCGGGAAGGGAGGAGCACGGCCGGATTCGGAGGCAGATGGCGCATGGGTTTAGTGACCGCAGTGTGAGGGGGCAGCAGCCGATTATTAAGAAGTATGTGGATTTGCTGGTGAGGAGGCTGGCTGAGAATTGTGAAGGTGGGGGGACGAGGTTGGACATGGTCCAGTGTGAGTTGAGTCCCGGAGGACGGCCTGGCCCATTTTTCCTTCTTCCTTTCCTGCGTCTGGCGCGCTGACACGACGTGTATGCAGGGTATAACTACACCACTTTCGATATAATAGGTGATCTCGCCTTTGGTGAAGCATTCGGGTGCCTCGAGACGAGCCAGTACCACCCGTGGGTAACAATGATCTTCCAGGGCGTCAAGCTCGGCACATACGTACAGACGGCCAACTTTTACCCATGGTTCAAGATCGCCTTGCTCGCGCTCGTACCCAAGGGCATGATGGAAAAGCGCAAGGAGCACATGAGGCTCACGATGGAGAAGCTGCTCAAGCGGATAGACCTCGGTGCCGAGCGGCCGGATCTCATCGAGGGCCTGCTGCGCAAGAAGGATGACTTGGGTATGAGTGCGGACAGCCTGCGGGCGAACAGCAGCCTTCTCATTATTGCGGGAAGTGAGACGACGGCGACGTTGCTGTCCGGGGTCACGTACTTGCTAGGGACGAGACCGGATGCCCTGGCGAGGCTGGCGAAGGAGGTCCGCACGGCGTTCAAGAGCGAGGACGAGATCGACTTTATGTCGGTGGGCAACTTGCAGTATATGCTGGCTTGCCTGGATGAGGGCCTGCGGATGTACCCCCCTGTGCCAATCGGGCTTCCTCGCATGGTTCCTAAGGGTGGTAGTACTATTGCCGGATACTATGTCGCGGAAGATGTGAGCTCCTCTTTGGCAGACGGCGTTCTTTGTAACACTGCTAATTTCTTCTTCCTCTTTCAGACGGTCGTGTCCCAGGCCCACTACGCCCTGTATCGGAACGAGAAATTCTTCACATTGCCTGACGAATTTCACCCCGAACGCTGGCTGGGGGATCCGAGGTTCGCCACAGATGACCGAGATATTTTCCAACCGTTCCATGTTGGGCCCAGGAATTGTATTGGACGGAATCTGGCATACATCGAAATGCGCCTCATCCTGGCCCGTGTGCTTTGGAACTTCGACATCAAGCTGGCGGATGGCAGCAGGGACTGGATTGGGGAGCAAAAGATATATAACTTCTGGGAGAAGGGCCCCTTGAACGTGTATCTGACGCCGAGGTTCAAGGACTGAGGAATGGTCTTATTTCGCCTGGTGCGAGGGCCGAGACGGCGAGTTTGTTCAGGTGTATTTTGTTGAGGCCAGCAATTCGGGAAGTGAGGAGAGTCTCCCAAAGGCTGCTCGCCGTCACCAACAACCACCAACCAAGATGCATTTCCATGGTTGACACGTGTCGTCGGCACATGGAGGGAGGCCAGGCCTGGTCTGGTCGAGACTGCGTGCGGCTTGAGCTGGAGGCAAAGTGTGGGAATTCTAAAAACAATCGTCGTAACAGTGTTGACATCTAGATTTCGTGATCTGGTGAGTTGTTCGAGGGGTGATTGTAGTTGTTGGCGGGAGCGAGGCGACGATCTCGGCAGCGGGTGGAACTTGGTGGGGCTGGGTATGCACCTGGGTACATACCTGGGTACATACCTGGGTTATGGTGGGCCCTAGAAATCCGAGTTCCGGGGTCGGCACCGGCACCGGCACCGGCGGGCCGCTAGACCCTTCGTGGACGACCTTCAAGGAGAGGACCTCACATCTGTTTTGACGAAAATTGGCCTGCAACTGTCGTCAACGCTAGGGATGACCATGCTTCTCTGCGTCGCTGATACGGACATAAATACGGACATAGATACGCACGCTGAGTCACAGTGGCTCGGAAAATCACGAGACCTGGCCGGCCTGGATGGGGTGACTCTATTCTTTCAAGCGTCCTTTGTAACCAGGTGTTGATGATTTGCTGGATCCACTGGATTGAGTCAACGTCGACTGCGGTGACCTCACAAGTCTGACCAGGTTTCGCGAGCAATTCCATCCTACGACCATCTCTATTCCACCTCTCCAGCATCTGTGTGTCTATGGGCCGGGTATCTTCCTCTCAAGACAAAGTGCTCATTGGGAGACGCCATCATGAAGTCCGTCGTGAGGAATGACAGCCCGAATGGCTGGGTCGTGCAGAAATTCGGTGGCACCAGCGTCGGGAAGTTCCCAGAAAAGGTGCGATTGATCCTCGTGTCTCACTTCCGTCTTCTCATCTCCTCCTCAGCGACGGTACTGACAAACCTTGGGACCGCTCGCAGATAGCAGAAGATATCGTGAGGTATGTGTGCGACCACTTCTATGTTCTGAGCGGCGCAGTCGTGCTAACTCGTCCGCAGAGCTTACATGAGCAAAAACAAGATTGCCGTCGTCTGTTCAGCACGCAGCTCAGGCAAGAAGGTCACCGGCACCACAAGTCGGTGAGTGCTCATCTGTGTGCTCATCTGTGTGCAAGCCCTCGACTCACTTAGCTGACCGCTGTTCCTGGGTGTGAAGGCTACTGGAGGTCTACAGGAGGTTACGAAACATCGACTCCGCCACCGGCTCAGAAGCTACCCAGACCGAATTGACAGACGAGGCCAACAGCATCATCCAAGACATCTGCAACGACCATATCTCTGCTGCCGAGGCTTTTGTCAATGACGCAGATCTCAAAGAGGCGCTCAAACAGGATGTGACAAATGAGTGTCAAGAGCTCGTCGAGTACATCCAGGCCTCAAAACGCTTCAAGCTTGAGATCAACTCGAGATCCAAGGATCGGGTTGTCAGTTTCGGCGAGAGACTGAGCTGCAGATTCATGACCTACGTGCTGAAGGATAGGGTGCGTTCTCCTGGACTCCTCTGTAGGAGGCCACCTTAACTGACTTGAACTGCAGCATGTGGAGGCGGAATATGTCGACCTGGCCGACGTATTACACATCGACGGCGCAGTGCGTCTGGACGACTCCTTCTACCGAGACGCCGCAGCCGCCTTCCGGAAAAAGGTCTTAGCCTGCGAGGACCGCGTCCCCGTCATCACCGGCTTCTTCGGTAACGTCCCCGGAAGCTTGATGGACGGCGACGTCGGGCGCGGCTACACCGACCTATGCGCTGCGCTCGTCGCAGTAGGCATGAAAGCCGACGAGCTGCAGATCTGGAAGGAGGTCGACGGCATATTCACGGCCGACCCGACCAAGGTCCCCACCGCGCGCCTGTTGGCATCCATCACGCCCTCCGAGGCCGCTGAGCTGACATTCTACGGCTCCGAGGTCATCCACCATCTTACCATGGATCAGGTCATCAAGGCGGACCCGCCCATTCCCGTGCGCATCAAGAACGTCAAGAACCCGCGTGGTGATGGCACCATTGTCGTTCCGAACCCTGTGCTGGCGCCTGGCCATGAGCTAAAACGTTCGAGGCCGAGCGAGATCAACCTCGCGCGCAAGACCCCGAAGAGACCCACAGCTGTCACTATCAAGGACAAGATCTCGGTGATTAACGTTCATTCGAACAAGAGGTCCATCGCACATGGATTCGTGGCGAAGGTGTTTGTCATCTTAGACAAGTACAAGATCTCCGTCGACTTGATCTCGACGTCCGAGGTGCATGTGTCTATGGCGATACACCTGCAGAGCTCGGAGACGGAGAGGTTCGAGGAAGCGACCAAGGAGTTGGCAGATTGCGGCGACGTCAGCGTGCTGCACGGCATGGCTATTCTGAGCCTGGTAGGTGCGGATATGAAGAACATGATCGGTGTGGCTGGCAAGATGTTCACGACGTTGGGTGAGCACAATATCAATATTGAGATGATTTCTCAGGGTAAGTCTGGAAACCATTCTTCCCACCCTGGCTCTCCTTGCTGATACTGATGGATGGCTCTGCAGGTGCTAGCGAGATCAACATCTCCTGCGTCGTTGACGCCCGTGATGCCACGAGAGCGATGAACGTACTTCATACCAGTCTGTTCACGTTCCTAGAATAAAGGAAGGCACATACGCTCGGCCATGAGCATTTCTCATAAAGACGAGAAGACAAAACATAGACGGCAGCGGCAAAAGAGCACATGTGGCATAGATGGGGTGGACAAAAGTCTCTGATTAGATCTGACGTAAAATTACGTTAACAAACTCTCTTCTGAAATGCCTCGTCATCCGCACTTCCAGAGAGTTGTTCTCCTGATACTGCCCGTTGGACGACCCATCATCACCTCTTTAGGGGCCCCTGTGTATTTTACTAATATGCACGGGGAAATTGCACTGGATGGGTCGTGAATGGGTCCGTGAGCCCCTGTGCATTTGATTTTCAGTCGTTCTCACATGCAAACGAAGTCAGCCTCGCGTTTGCCTGCCCAACTTCCAGCAACTTCAACCTCTTTTGTCCGCCACACCACTTACACCACTCAACCGCCACAGCTTTTGCGACAACTCATCGAGAAAAAAACTTCTGCGAATTCTCCGTTCCCACACACAGACGGTCACTTGACGACAAAGCTCGCAACTGCATCGCTCCCCCCTTCCCCTGTCCCGATCGCGCCACCATCACCGCCAGCGTCGAAATGGGTCGCGCCGAAGTAGGCAGCACGAAATGGGTGTCGAACCAAGCCAAGTCCAAGGGCCTGGGGCGGCTGCGGTGGTACTGCCAGGTTTGCTCCCGGCAGATGCGCGACGAGAACGGCTTCAAGATGCACGTGCAGTCCGAGTCGCACGTGCGGCAGATGCTCGTCGTGGGCGAGGACCCCAAGAAGGCCATCAACGAGTTCAGCGCCCAGTTCAGCCGCGACTTCCTCGCCCAGCTGCGCACCTCGCACGGGACCAAGAGCGTCCACATCAACCACTTCTACCAGGAGTACATCCAGAACAAGGAGCACGTGCACATGAACGCCACGCGGTGGCCCAGCCTGACCGAGTACGCCAAGTACCTGGGCCGCGAAGGCTTGTGCCGCGTCGAGGAGACGGACAAAGGCCTGCATGTCGCATGGATCGACAACTCGCCCGAGGCGCTGAAGCGAGCCGAGGCGATCCGGAAGAAGGAGATGATGGACAAGGGCGACGAGGAAAGGGAGCTGCGGATGATACGGGAGCAGCAGAAGCGCGCGGAGAAGGCTGCGGAGGAGAGGCGCAAGGGGAAGGGTGTGGACGAGGACAGCGAGGCTGGCGAGGATGGCGCGGAGGAGAAGCAGGGTGGCTTCAAGCTGGGCGAGGGCGAGAAGATCAAGCTGTCCTTCGGCGCGAAGCCCGCAGAGAAGAAAGACGGGAGCAGCAAGGATGGCTCGGCCTCGGTGAGCCCGGCAGACACACCAGCGCCGGACAAGGCAGAAAGCAGCAAGGACGCCGCAGCAGAATCCCCCCAGCCCGCCGGATCAGCAAAACCGGCCGGGTTCTCGTTCGGTGCGAAACCGCAGCCCAAGAACGTCTTTGCGCAGGCCAAGAAGAATGCGCTGTCGGGCGGTGTGAAGAAGCCCGTCAGGATTGAGCAACCCAAGAAGATGAGCGAGGCGGAGAGGATCATGCGCGAGGAGATGGAGAGGAAACGGGCGCGAGGGTCTTCGGGGAGTGGTGGAGGTTTGAACAAGCGGCCTCGTCTTGGGTAGACTAGAGAGTTCGAGCCAGCTGCCTTCAATGATGATACCCCTTGCATTTACTACTTACATACAGCCTTGCCACCGAGCTGCGTGCAAGACTGCCCAGCGGTGTAGTTTTCAATCTGATTAATGGAGGACTGATCTAGGAAGTTCTAATGAAAATAAAACGCTAGGACAACGCTGCAGCCCTCATTGGTGTCTGTCGTTCACCAATTCCTGCCAACCACCCAAACGCCGTTCTCGTTATGCCTTGTCACCAGTCAAAGTGGTTGCGCCAACATTTTCCCATGCATGTCTCCCACCACTGTCACCTGAGTTCCTTGGCAGCAGCAGCTCTCTGCTGTGCTGTCGCCGACTTTCCTCCTTCTCCTGTGCTGCCCAGGGCGCTGTCTCCAGTGCTTTCCCGGCAGCTCTTCTCGCTGCTGTCTTCTCTGCTCGTTACAGAGCTACCCTGTTCCGTTTCTCCAGCCTATCCACCGCATCTGCCACATGATTCATCCTCTTTCGCAGACAGTACTTGAGTCTGCGTCTCCCCTCCAATTGTGGCTCTTAAGCTGGCATATCGCCCGCTGACAAGTTCTGTCTGTTTTGGTTTGAGTGCCTCCTCTTCAAGCGCGGCCTTTGGTCCAGCTTTTCCTTGCTCATTCTTCTGTATACTTGGTGCCTCCCCTTCGGACGTACCTTTAAGCTTGGCACGCGGCTCTCTGTGATAGTTCCTGAAATACTCTCTCCTATCCATCCTTTCCTTGATCCTCTTTGCACCACATTCGGACATACCCGTCGGTTCGGCAGAATCCCTGTTAGCGTAGTTCGAGGTATGCGCGACATGCGAGTCTCCGTCTCTACTTTCTCCCTCTTTCGTCTCCTCATCCGACTCTTCATCTTGTTCCTCATCGACTCTCCGACGCCTAGTCGTCTTGCTTGCCATTGTCTAGACCATCACCGTCCTGGTCGCCATTGCCTTGACGTCCGGGCTGCTTGTCTCCATTCATGCTCGTGAAGCCTGAAGACCCGCCCCTCAGCTCAACCATCAGATTGGAGTGGTCAGATGCCGCCTAGTCATCATTCCCCGCGCTCCCATCACGTCTTTACTTCAGTCAGCCACCCAGCCCAGTAATAAGCTCTCCTATATTACCGTCCCCACCAAAAGAAACACGGCCGCTGGATTCTGAATGGGGTCTTGACTCACGGTATGTACCGGATGTTGTACTCTTCTGCCAAGCTCGTAACCACGTCCTCGGGTAGCACGCCCATGACCTTGGTCGCGTAGGTGCCGCGCTGGTACTTGTCGATACGCTGCCACTTGGCGACCCACGACTTGGCCGGGTTGGCCATGGCGATGAGACCCTCATAGACCGATGATGTGCACAGCTCGATCGCCTCCTCGTTGCCGGACAAGTGCAGGTACTCTTCGCAGTTGGGGCAGCCGTTACGCTTGAACTCCTATTTGCAAGCGGGGTCAACGTCAGCCAGGGAACATGGCGGTGTAAAAAGAGAGACGAAAAAAGATGCGTCACGAGGTGTGTCGGGAGCAGGAGAGTAGACGTACGGTCTTTGGCAGCACGATGGAGCAGACCATACAGGCGCGCTTGCCTCGACGCTGGGTGTCGGAGCTGTACTTGTCCGCCATCTTGACGTGACGGTGGGTCGTAAACACTGTCAAGAAGATCGGTTTTGTTACAATAGAGCCTGTTGCTGAAGAAAGAATGTTTGCGGATATCGTTTTTGCTCGACGGTTGTTGTGGAAGAGAAGTGGTTGAACTTGGTGGAATGTTCACGAAGGTGATTGAGCTGATCGGCAGGGCAGGGACAAAGCATGTGCAAATGCGCCGGCAGGCACGCGTGAACGGGGATGGACCCCGGTTATTGCATTTGTGGCACCACGCAAAGTGGAATGCACGAAATTCAATGCCACCACCCCCTCCAGCGAATCTCATGACCTTCACAAGCTCTTCCTTACTCCCTCCGGATCGAAATCCTCAAAAGATGTACGACAAAATGGAAATTGACACCCCGCTCGACGAAGCCATCACCAAGGCCTCTCAAACACGTTCAAAATCTACCAAATATCACGAGGTCTACAGCACCACGATAAAGACACCTCCCAACGCCTACGCACACCTTGAAGTCATTTGTCCCACGAACCCGGACATGGTCTTAGATGAACTCACGCTCAGGCAGTACTTCACCGCCGCTCTGAAGCAGTTCCTCGGCGTCACGGGCATGGGAATCTCCATCGACATTCTCAAGGTCTCTGGGCTTGAGTGCTGGGTGCGCATACCTCGACAGGACCTAGGTGCTTTCGCGTCAGCCATCACGGCATGGGTTGGATCCGGAAGCGCATATGGCTTCAGAATCTGCGCAGCAGGAGACTGGCTGGGCGCACTGGTGGGGAGGCACGATCAAAGGAAAATCTGGGGGGAATCATGATTTCATTTGAGCTTGATTTGGACTCTTTCCCCCGGGGCGTGAGAAGCTATCGTCTTGGGTCAGTTCCCGGTACCCATGTCCGGCCACGCCACCGTCACCAGACCCAGCCAGACCTTTTGCGATGCTATGCTGCTTTTTGAAGAAGCACGCAGGTATCGTTTGCTGTCCGCCCGCCGGTTCAGGCCTTGCCTCCGAGATCCACTCCCACGCCAAACCAAAACGCCGTCGTCAGATCCCGTCAACCAACTCCTTGGGTATGCTGCCGTGTTTTTTCTTCTATCTCCAGGATTTTGCGCCTGAAATGGTCTAGATCCTTGCGGTTTGCTCACATTACAGAGGACATGATGGAGTTGTTGGCGTATGCCTGGGTTCATGTCAGCAAGGGCGCCGTGCCAATGGGTTTGAAGAGAAAGGGGCTGGAACGTACCATTGGTCGGATGTTGGGGTGAGGAACAGCATCAAACTGGTGGAAATCGAGCTTGTAGTTGGAGCCGATATTGATGTAAGCACCCTTGTTCTCCGTCATGTCGCAGTACTTGGGCGCAGAGAAGACTAAAACCGTGTTAGCATATTGTCTGAGTAGACACGACTCCGAGAAAAACGACTTACCAGTGATGCACTTTCCGTCGTGCTCCTCCTCATACCCCTCCATACGAACCTCATGACTTCGAATGATGGCTTCCAGGCCGTTCTTCTCGCAGAATCGCTTGGTGACATCCGGTCCGAATTGCATACCCACTCCACGCTTGCTTGGGCCACGACCGGGCTCGGTCTGCGGGTCTGTCCACAGCATCTCCATCATAAGACCGGCTTGGCCAGGCTGCCTCTGCTTGTGCCTGTCCAATTTCCGGATGTCATCCAGAGTGACGTTGTCATCGGAGAACAGACCTCCGTGGAGGACGAAATACTTCTCGCCGATCAGGGTTGCCAGAGGCAATGCGGAGAAGGACTCTGAGAAAAGCTTGAAGATGCGCTCGTTGTACTTGGCCTTGCACTCTCCCTCGAAACCGTAGACCTTGTTCATGTCGTCCGTCTCGTGGTTTCCACGGTTCAGGAAGAAGTTCTTCGGTCTCAGCCACTTGTTGGCGTAGAGCAACAGAGCGATCTCGGTCGACCACGAGCCTCGATCGACGAAGTCTCCGTTGAAGAGATACCAGTGCTTGTCGCCGGGTGTTCCGTTCAACCTGAAAAGCTCCATGAGATCGAAGTACTGGCCATGTGTGTCGCCACAGACCGTAAGCGTGACATCCTCGGGGATCTCGATCTCCACCATGGTGGGCTCGTCATAGACCAGCTTCTTGACAGCCAATATGATCTGATAGACGTATTTGCGATGTAACTTCTTGCCATTCTTGAATCGCTCTGTCATGTCGTCGATGAACTCCTGCGTCATCTCGCTGCCGAGCTTCACGCCGTCGTAGTCGGGCTCCACGGCGATGGAGTCGACATCGAGACCTTCCGCGGCGGATGGGGCGTCGGAGACCTCGATCGCAGCGAAGAAGTCGAGCTGGCGCACGACCTTCTGGCACTCAACCAGCTTAAGTTTTGCGTCCTTGTTTCCCGGGTCAATCTTCGTGCAGGTCTTGAAGTCCTGGAGAGCATCCTTGGGTCGCAAGATGGCAGCGTGGGCGACTGCGCGGCGGTAGTAGGCCTGAAGAAAGGATCCCTGTCAGTTTGATGCTCTTCACTTCACTTCACATTGCCTTCACATTGCCTTCAGTCCGGTTTCGGGAGGCCACAGACCTTGACAAAGCCCGGATTCAACTCGATCGCCTTTGTCGCATCTTGAATCGCGTAACCGTATGCTTCTGTCTTGAGATAGGCCTGTTATATAGAGGATGACCGTCAGTCACGCGAGCAACTACAGAGCATGGCTGAGGCACGGGGATCTTCTACCTGTGCTCTGTTTGAGAAGTAGGTGGGCTCTGTGTCGTCCAATTGGATTGCCTTGCTGTAGAAATCTATAGCGGCAGGCCAGTCGTGCTTCTTGAAGGCATCGTTGCCCTTGTTCTTCAGGTCGACGGCCTTAGCCTTGTCCTCCGCCGAGGGCGACATGGCTTCGAATCCCCGGGCGCTGAGTACGAGGCTGGGGAGCGAAGGAGGGGCAAAGAGGCAGGATTGTCGATCTGTAAAGAAAAAGAAGATGTAGAAGGGAGATGCTCGGGACTGAACAATTTCCACAGAAACCTGGGCTCAAAAATCCGGACGACCAGCTTGTCTCGCGGGCACAGCAATATACTATCTAAGTTCAAATTGTTTCTGCAAGGCAGCTAGAAACCTTGACCTTCGAAGGCCTTCTATCCATGAGAGGCGAATTCTCCAACCCGAGCTCTGCGGGACCGATCCGGGCACGCTAAAATTCGCCCCACCTGCCCACGATTTGCGCTACCCACTTCGGGAAGCAGTCATGGCCCGTGCGTAGATCTGATATCACTGCCTGTCTCACTCGTTCCACATCTCAACCTCTACCCATTTTCCACTCTCCTCTCAACAACGACAACCATGGCGGAACCCAGCCAGACATCCTCCGCGATCGTTCGCAAGAGAGCCGCTGAGACGGCTCTAATGCCGCCGCCGCCACCCGCGAAGAAGATAAAACGACCGAGAAGGGTTATCGACGAGGAGACCTACACTGATGCGTTGTCCAAGATCATCGCCCGCGACTTCTTCCCTGGCCTGCTGGAGAGCGAGATACAACAGGAGTACCTGGATGCTTTAGAGTCAAAGGACAAGTCATGGATCAACAACGCGAGCCGACGCCTCAAGCAGGTCATGACACCTGGTCGACAACAAAGACTGAAACGACCGCGGCAAGTATCGACGCCGCTGCCTGGTGGACAGACGCCCGTGGGATATGTAGGCGACACCCCGATGACTACAGTATCGACTGCACCCTCTGTGGTGGAGGAGACGCCGGAGATCGATACGAATATGAGTCTCGGCGCATTTCAGGCGAAGTACACCAGCGAGGACAACGAGAGCTTCTACAAGCTTTTGGACAAGCAGAATCAGAAGAGGGCGGAAAAGTACGGCTGGCTGTGGCGAGGGAACAAGTTGCCATCGAAGCAAGAGTTGGCACAGATGGAAGTCAAGGCCAGGCTCATCGCGAGCGGGAGGAGCCTGAAGGACGATGGCTTTGAGAGGGACAGGCTGGCGATAGAGGACAAGGACGACAGGCCCGCCATGCCAGATACGTGGAAATCAGCACCGAGAAACGCCCTCATGTTCGCCCCCGATGGCGTCGATGACGACACTGCGGACACACTGGCATCGCGTGCACAGAAAATCTCCCGGGCGGGACCAAAGACGATTGTCTACGAAAACACAAGGATGCTGGGACCGGCCGTCACACAGGAGCCTTCACGTCCGCCTTCGCCCACCTTGTCGGCTGTAAGAGATGCTATTGCTGGACGGCCCAGGGTAGGAGACCGAGACTCTACCTTTGCCGACGGTAATGAGACGCCGCGGGTGAACGGATATGCGTTTGTGGACGACCAAGAGCCCGAGGACCTTGTCGCCGACGTACCAGCCATCGACCTCGGGCCTGGAGATGCGACACCAAACCCATTCAGGCTTCAGGATCAGAGGAAGAGAGAAGGCCTGCATCACCGCATGGTTGACCGCATAGCGCAGTCAAAACGGACATCCGCAAAGATGGGGCTGGTTGGCAAGGTTGAGAAGACGCCGGTCCCCAAGTTCCCCAACAGCCCACGGGTTACTGGAGGCTTAACACCTGCTGCTCAGCGGCTCTGGAGCAGAATTGGTGGCTCAGGCCGGGATTCCGACAAGACACCATTTCCAGGCACCGTGACACCCAAGAATCGGGGCTCAGCGTTGAAGAACATGACGAAGTGACGAAGATTACAACATTGGAACGTAGACTGGTGTTGCTTATGATACCCCTAGATTGTTACAGCGGCTCTTGTGAGCAATAATATCATCGATAGACTGGCGTCCTTTACGTCGACGGTCGAGTTTTTATTTCGAGAGCCGAGTGTTACGCCACAGCATCACATCTCTCGGTATGTGTCTTGGCTGGTCCCGTGGCTTTGTATCACTTCCTCGCCATGACCCTGTGCTTTACCATTATCTGGAACTCCTGGTCCCATGCTTGCTGACCGGATGGCTCATAGGTCTTCCCTCGATCCTGAGCTACGCGGGCCTGTTGTTCAAACAGCTCATTCCACCGCCTACGATGCAGCGTTAGGAGCCAGACCAGCGCCCCGATCATTCCCAGTACACTTAGCGCCACACCCACTGCAATATCTGTCCTGGTGCCTGTGGGTAAGCCTTGTTTTGAGGCGGACTCATAGTGGAAGCCGGCGTCGTAGAAGAGACCGCTGTTGTCGCTGCAGGAGACTAGCAGTGCTCCCAGTCTCAACGGGGAATCTGTCGAAACCTTCCCGGTTCAGCTGCAACAACGGAGCGTACCTGACCAGGCTTGTGTGTCAGTATTTGCTCTTTTCTTTCAACCACCCTTGAGAAACTCTGAGACCTGTTCGGGTATGGACCAATGGAGCATGCTCTCGAGGCAAGCGTGCGACTCCTGGGTTTTGTCGGAATTTGCTTAAAGAAGATGGGAAGGAGTGGGAGCTTGTTCAAGTGGCGCATTCTACTAACACAACCACACTTCTCGTCACTTTCTCGTCAGTCCCGTTGCTCCCATTGGGTTCCTCGCAAACAACAATCTCGTCCATACAGGCACGGGGAAAGTGTCATAGAAGCCTTCGGATGACGCGAAGCAGAGTTCGCCTATGTAGTCCGTACTCGTCGTGGCCATATGAACACATGCTTTGCGCGCTTAGCGTGGCGTTGCAGGTGGAAGAGTTGAAATTGTAGCCTCTGCACCTCCGGGTCACCAGCCAGTCACCATTTGCGAGGAAACCACTTTGAACTGCGCGGGCTTCAGACAAGAACCAACGGGCGTTTCGCCGTTCGTAAGTTATTCATACCATCATTCTCGCTGTGGATTGCAATATCTATGTTGAGTCCCGGAAACATTCCTTGTCGCGCATCATAATCGTTTGTATATCGCTGCTACGTTGGACAAGAAGCACAACGCGAATAAGCAGCCTAGTTGTGATGCAACTACACCTACCTGTCCTCGACAGGACTGTTGATTAGACCAATTTCTCAAACCATCCAAGGTTGGTAGGTACAGAGAACTCACCCAAACCACAGCACAGCCTAGGCAGGGTCCATTCCGGGTGACAATGCATGCTACGGTGAAAGGTAGTTCGGAATGTAGAAGGGAAAGGGGGGGGGTGTTGGTGTAGGATCAGGAGGATGGCGAGGATGATGTAGATGTGCTTCCGTGGAATGGTGGTTACTAAGGCCACGTTGGGTGGATGGGCGAGTGAGATGAGGATGTTGAGGCTCTCAGCAAGTGTATTGGTATACCTTAGGTAAACAGTCCACGAGGGAAGTCTCGAGCGAACGAATTGCTTCTCATCCGCACCGCCGCACAAAGCTGAAAGCGCAAATGGATAGATGTGCAACCGATTCTCTGCTCGTACCAACGCAATGTGATTGATGGCAGGCCCGTACAGAAGCTGCCAGGTTAGCAACCCGCGTTCCCAGTCCATATCATCCGCGCCAGCAGGCAAACCTGCAACCACACCATTTGGGGTGGGTGCGTGGCCTAACGGTTATCACCCATCCTAAAATTAAACCATGCACCGATTCGGTAATGACCTGGAGAGACGGCTAGAGACTTGGGTTCGAATCGCACAACGTGGTACAAAAAAAAAAAACAATATCCTTCGGCTTCCCGTAGTCCGCTGGCCTGGGCCAGGGTTGCCGTGTAAGTGACGCGCTGCAAGGTGTGGTACGCAGGCATCCTGAATAAGGATATAGCGCAGGGCGTAGAGTACTGGCTCGTTCGGTTCTCTTTTTGGGTGTTTTGTTCCTCTTCTCTCTCTCCCCCTCCCCACTCTCCGTCGTCCTTCCTCGTCTTTCCCCATCCTCCCTCATCCTTCTTCCTCCTTTTCATTTCCTCGTCCGTCCGTCCTCGGCCTACCAACCCCCGCCCCCCTCCTTCTCTTTTTTTTGCTTCCTTCCTTTTTTGCAATGCAATGACCAGAATCGACTTGAAGGCATCTCTAAAAGGGTTGTGCTCACCTCGACACGACCTGGAATTGCATAGTAGGGAAGCACCCAAAATGAGCTCATCACCCAAAGGCATTCCATTCTGTCACAATTGGTCATCTTCAAAATCTCCTGGACTGGTATGTGACAAGAATGAGTTTGTCGTATATGTCTGGATGGTCGTAACCAGGTAACAGCGAAGAGTTGATATGTTGGCAGGAAGGACGAGACATATACGCGTGTTGATCTCGTATCGTCGCCTGCTTGTCCACGAGCAGCATTGGAGTCCATGGCTGTGACTCACAAGATGGATAGCATGCCACCGGTATAACCAATATCATTGAGAAGGGTAGCTGGTTCAACAGAAAGATCAACGAAAGGGTGTATAAAGAAGGCTGGGATGGGTGTTTGGTGGGCTCGAGAGAACGCTGTGAAATTCTGCTCTTGATCTTGCGGCGAGCGAAACCTCATCGGTGATGACAGTGAACCCCCACTGAAACTCATTAGAGCCTGGAAAAGCAGGGGAAAAGAAGCTCAGATACGTGTGCTCGACTCACCTCCTTAGACAAGCGGATGAGCAGCCTCACCGCCCAAGTCACCGCCCAAGTCACCCAGCCTTCTTCCCACGGCCACTGGCCACATGACAAGCACACAGCTACAGGCGCGGCTGTTGCTTTCAGAGCCGGCTCGCAGCAAGCCAATCCATCCCCTCCGTCGCTCGGCTTCGCCCCCTATCACTGCCCAACCCAATGGCAACCAGTCTCAGCAACCCCATCTACAAGCTAGCTGTCGGGTACAAAGCCCGAATGCTGTAGTGGACTCATTGCAGGAGGGCGACTGCATGTTCAAGAGCCACTGATCTGCTGCTCACAGAAACGATGGTCCGGTCTCTGCTCGGGTTCTTTGTTCCCAGCCCGAACTTTTGCCGTTTCAGTCCAGGCCGTGTCACTGCTTTTGGCACTCGCCAATTCATTTCTTTCTTGTTTCTTTCCCTCCTCCGGGAAAAAAACCCCTTCTCAAACGCACGCAGATAATCAACTTGGCTTTAAGAGTCCAGAAAACATAAATTTGTACATTTTTTTCTCTTCTTTCTTTCTCGATTCAACTAAGTGATCCCATGTAGGAGGTTGGAGGAGGGACATTAAGTTTGAGGGAGGAACACACCGGACGCCGGCTACAGGGGGGCCTTTTCGCATAGGAGCAGGGGCGATTCCGCTCCCCCTTCCCCTGGCTTCGAAATGCGAGATCGACACAGACAGCAAGCTTGTGTGGAGAACCGGAACAGTATTGGTGTGTCATCAGCACGCTCGTTTTGAGCCTCGCTTGAGGATTTTATTTTTTGGGGGGGGGAGCGCTTGGGCCAACAGCTCTCAACCACACCGCTCTGATTAGTGAGCTTGATCACAACTCATCACAGGGTGTGACACTTGTTCCCGACGGGAGGAGATAGAATTCACGGAGATCGGTCACCACGGCCGCACGCGCAGCTCCAGATGCCTGGCCTTCGCCTGGCCTTCGCCTGGCAGTCCTCTGTGTGATGGGGGACGCATATGAGGCCACCTTGGTGTGGCGTGGCGCCATCCGGCGAATGTCGGGGATCGTCTGCACTCGAAGTCATCTCGCCTCCCCCTTTCAGGAACTGATGAGTAGTAGGCCATACATCGCCTTCGGTGTACAGAGGTGTCTGTATTTGGCAAGGGAGAGTCTGAGGAATGAGGCTGTGGAAAATCGATTCGGTCCGCGACACCTATCTGGTGGTGTGAAGGATCGGCTGTGGGCAACAAGATCACCGCATGAAGTCAAAAGACTCACCTCTTTTGTTTGGCAACCCACTGCCAGTATACATAGGTCAGCCAGAGTAGTTGCACAGAGGCGAGATGTGCGTCCAGGGTCCTGGGTTGAATGTGAAATTGCATGTGCGAGACACCACAGACAAGCCTCGTCTGCCATTCGATCCCAGAGCCTCGGATTCGCACGACGGTCGCCGCCAGAGCCGGGGGGGGGGGAAGGGTTCTGCTTCGTCTTTCCCCAGATTCGCTGAGAACTGGGCGCCGCCTCACTCCCCAGTGTGGGCTGCGGGCGTGGGGCCCCCTCTGTAGATCTGTGCCCCATCCTACCTTGCGGGCCGAACCACTTGAGGAAGGGATGAGGGCGTCGGGTACCAAGATCGAGGAGGGAGGATGCACGAGGCATCATGCAGGGACGGGTAAGCGAGCCGGGTCCTCTGTGCGGTCCTCGCAGAAACGTGCATGCTGAGGCGTCCTGGACGTCCCAGGGGACCTTGTCGGGGAGGGAAGAGAATACCACGGTACCGGTACTTCTCGCGGAGAATAAAGAAGGCGAGCAGGAATCTGCAGATCCACTGGCATGTACTGCGACAAAGAGGATCTGGCGTGGGGGCCGGTGCGCGCTTGTGTTGGCCTTGTACTGTTTGGTAGCTGTTGGGCGTCAGTCTAGACGGATCGGTTGCGTGAACGATGGCAGGATATCAGGTCGTATATGGACATATATCGTATTCGAAAGCCGAATACTAGGAACCCATTGCTTTGGCCTACCTCATTAAGCCTCAGTGTTGCGTCGTCGGGTGGGCGCAACGGGCAATGGATATCGGGAGGGCATCATGCGCTGAGGACTCAACGCTGGGGAAACTTGCTTCGTCTCGCATACCAAACCTTGTGTGTCTGTTCCATGATGCCCATGGTTACCTTGGACCTAGAGGATCAAGAACTGTTAGCTGGCACCACACTGTGTTTTTTTCTTCCTTATTCTTTTTTGTCTTTTTCTCTTTCTGTGGTCCGTGGATCGTTTCTCAGTCGTTTCTCCTGCAGGCTAGCATAAAAGTACCCCAGAAGTCCCACGGTCACTGCGGATTTGTCGGGCGTCGTTTGATGGGTCGCTAATGCAGCAGCATTCCCACTCCTCCAGGGGTGACCAAGGCCCTGACAAGCTGTCAATCTTCCCGGGAACGGACGCCTGCATCCGCAGCCGTGTGAGTATTACTCATAATGTATTTCCGTCGAGTAAGCGAACTCTTGACGACTCCTTGGCCATGCTAGTCGTTTGATGAGGACGTGACAGACCACTGGCATCCCAAATGGAGTGCGAGACGTTGGTCGAGTAGCCGGACAAGAGCCCCATCAGGCCCCACGTCCACCAAGTCCACCAAGAGGACATGGCCTGGCCATCAAGGTGCGCTCGCTGCGGGAGAGAAAGAGAGAGAGAGAGAGATAGAGACAGAGAGAAAGAGATCGAGACAGAGATCGAGACAGAGACACAGAGACACAGAGACACAGAGACACAGAGACAGAGACACACAGAGAGAGGGCTTCAACTCCCACAGACCCCCTGGCCTCGCTTCCAGGGTTTCGGGTTGGAAATACCTCTGTGCTCCTGTCTCCATTTCGAATGGCAAGACGGATCTGATCTTATTGTCTGAAGGGATCGTTTGACGCTGTGGACCGGGCGGCGGCAGGAGCGGATCGTTTGCTGGTCAGAGCGCCAGCTCACCGGTGGACCGCATCTGGTGTGGTTTTGTGATGTGTCGGAAAAGAATCCACTTTGCAGAGCGGTGTATTCCGAGTCTTGACTGCAAAGGCCCAGCTAGCTGCCAGGGGCATGTGCACCAGCTGCTTTTCTACACCCTCCAAAACCTCCCTTGACGACGACGACTCCACAGCGGGCGTCCATTCCTCAGGATTCAGTCGGTCGAAGCAAGTCGGTCGAAACAAGTCGGTCGACGACAACTCTGCTGCTGCTGCTGCTGCCTGCGCCATGCGTCATGCGCAGTCATAATCTGGCATGGAGGCAGAGGCATCAGATGTGCTTGTCGCGCAGCACCGTGCAGTCCGGGGGGTGGGAATCTGTATCTGACAGAGTCGGGTATCTGCATGCATGCAGCAAGCACAGCACAGCACAGCACAGCACAGCACAGCCGTGCTGTCTCACGTCTTCCCCGCCCCATGACCGTCCCGTCCCGTCCAAAACGGCCCTGTCCTTGCGAATCAGGGCTGAGAGGCGGGAATAAAGAAAAAAACCAAAAAAACACAACAACCAGGAAGCAAAGGAGAAGCTCCCGAGATCGACGGCAAGGCAAACTGCATGCTGCATGCTGCATGCTGCAGCCGCGCGCCGCAAGATGACTTGCTTCTCCCCTCCCCCCCCCCTTCTTGTCAGTCATTCCTGCAGGCGCCCGCTTCATGCAGCCCACAGATATGTAGGCCCTCCTCCACTCTCACTGTCCCCCGGCTGGGTTGAGGCTGCGAGATGACAGGCCAGGACCTCCCAGATTTGCCCCCTTCACACCCCCACACAGATCCCTCCCTCAATAGGCAGGTCAGGATCGCCTGGCTGCGAACAAAGCTGGGGAGTCGATGTCTGTCAGACGGAAGCCAGATCCAGATCCAGATCGTCCTGTGTCTTGTGCGTGTGTGTACGTGCGTATGTGCGTGTGCGTGTGTGTGTTTGTGTTTGTGTGTGTGTGTGTGTGTAAAATGTGTAATGGGTAATGGGTAATGGGTAATGTGTATTGTGTATTGTGTGGTGCGCGTGGTGTGTTGTACAGCACACAAACTCTGAAAGGTGGGAACCAGCTCGAGATCTCTTCCTACAAGACGAGTCCCAAGCAAGAGACAATGTTGTCAAGCCAAACAATCTAATTGTGAGAGTTTCAGCCCGATTTAATCTTGCCTGCGTTAGCTCCCGCCCGCCGGAGGTGCGCAAGTGCGCTACGGTACGGCACGACACATCCAGGCGGCGACCTGTTCGACAAGATACCCCAGTCCTCCCTCCAACATGGACCTGCTAGACAGCCGCCAACATGCCCACCCTATCCATCCTTCCTGTCAGCTCCTCTGACCAGGATAGCATCTCTGTGAGATGAGGAGGGAAAAGCAACAACCACGATTGATTGACCATCGAGAATCCAAAGTTACCGAGCAAAAGCCTACGTACTGTGTGGTATTCTTCCTCTTGGCTCCCCTTCCTGAGCCGTCCCAGCGTCCTGGTATCGCCCTTCCCTGTCCGAAATGTACGACACACAATGCTACCACAGTACATAATGCTACTTATAGCCAGAAAGACACACCGACCGATCGACAGGCTGGCTGACTGGCTGACTTGGCTGATCCTGTCTCGTCTCGGTAAGGCATCTCACCCAAGCCTGCAATTGTCTTGGTGGCAGATGGGGATATCTGTCTTCCTACATACACGCCCTCCTCGATGTCGACATCCTCCCACACTAGCTCCCATACTGAAAGCAGAGCACAACAGCCAGTTCGTTAGCCCTCTAGCCTCGTTTTTTCTTCTTTTTTTTTTTTTCTTTCTCGGGTCTGGTTCGGCCTTCGGCAGAACAAGATCGACAACCAGCCTTGAACCGCCAGCAATCCTTCGACAGCGGCAACGCATTTGATGAGCCCTATCCATAGGTATCCTCATCCTGATTGACCAACCAGCTAGCCAGGCAAGAGAATCAAGGATCTTGTTTCTCTGGGACGGTGCGACCATGTCAACCCGGAGGAGGCCTGAAGTAATCCATCTACAAGACCCCGAGAAGCAAATGCCGATCCTACAAGCCACTAAGAAAGAAAGGGTTGCTTTACGCGGGGCTTACCATTATATACAGCTACTATTCTCGTGCAGAGATGGTTGGTGAACCTCAGCCAGCTTTTCGGACCAGCGGAACCAGACGGCCGGGTTCGTGAGGGACTGATCGACCGTTGAAGACTTGCTTCTGCTTTTCTGCTAACGGCATCAGGGGCCGGTAGATGGATGCATACGCACACACGCGAAGCTGTTTTCCTTCCCCGCTGGGAGGAGCACACACCGCCGCTTCGTCTCGCACATTTAGATACCATGTAGAGAAGAAGCTGAGTAGCTCGTCTAAATGCATATCCATAATTCATAGCCTAATAGCCTTTTCCCGTGGTATCACAGATATGTAAGAAGAACAGGACCAATGAAGAAGCCAAGACCATGAAACAAAAAAAAAGGTTCAGACGGCAAGAACAAGAACCACCCAGCGAGTCAAATCTATGTACTGTAACCAACACGATCACCATCCGATTGAGATGGCCGGCATATCCTCAACTGTCAAGAGGACAATTGGGGAGGGGTGCCCGGCTCTGTCTCAGTGCAGGAGGGTGAAAAAAAGCAACATTCAAAGTCCCGCCGCCCATCCATCTAGAAATTTGGCACAGCCCGACCATGACCACGCTTTTTTGAACCGCCCCGACCACCCCCATGAATTTTTGATTTCCGTAAGAATGACGTGAACAAGCCCCAACAGTCAGAGAGAAGAGAGACAGGAAATATTCGTACACTAGCGTGAAGAAAAAAAGAAAGAAAAACCGCACTTTGCCCGTGAGGGCCCTCTCGACAGTCTATGCGTGATTTGGGAGAGACAGATCTGATAATGTCGCCTTTTAGGAGGGGAAGGGTATTCTTCTGTTCGCCCTGTCGTTGTGGGAACCGGGTGCCCTGCCGTACCGAACCCATCATCACAGCCCTTGTTTGGCGGCACATGCCCACCCGACCTGCCGGACGCCTCCGAAAAAGCAGTTTTTCCCACCGCCCATGACCTTCTAGGCCCAATGATCCCTCCGTCCGTCTGTCCACCTCGTCAAAACCATTCTCAGGTGTGTACTGAAACTTCAGAGCCAATTTCTGTTGCGCACTGGGAGAGCATTCGAAATCGAACTCGCGTGAAAGTATCGAATAAGCATCCCACAATCTCAAGAGCACACACAAGGACAAGCAACAGGCTTATCGGCTGGAGCCAGCCACCGCGCCCGCGTTCTCGTCGGATTTGTAGAGCTCTAAGCACTCCGTAATGACTATTTTGGTTGTGGTGTCAACACGCCGGTTCACGAAGCCACTAAACAGCAAAATGGTGTACTTACTTCCTGCAATCTGTTCCTCCCACACACCGTATTGGTAGTCCACCAAACCATATCTCTCAATGTTGTCGCAAAGACGGACGAGGTCATCCATCATTTTCTGAGAGTTGTCTTCGGTGATTAGACTCTGCCCCCGGCCCAATTGCATGCCTGTCTCCATCAGATCTTTTTGAGCTTGGAAGATGCCCAGCCACGCATGGTTGAAGTCGTTCCATAGCTTGATTCTGTCGGAGTGCAGATTCTGGTCGTCCGAGGTAAGCCCTAATCATCAAGATCGCACAGTTAGTCAATTTTGTCGTGTCTTGACCAAAAGAAAATATATAAAAATTACAGCCAAACCAAAAAGAGGTTGGGCTGTGTTTGAGATAGATGAAAGGACAGGTAGACATACCAAGCTCATGAACATGGGACAGCAGCCACTCCGAAACACTGAGCAGAGATTCGCCAGCTGTCGCCAGAGCACCCTTTTTGATGTTAGAAAATATCTCCTTCAACGCGTCCTGGTACTGCTGGTAGGCTTGGTTCAGGTCAGCTCCCCCTTGATAGTCTCCAGACTCCTCCATGCTCACGTCCGGCACTGAGGATGTCGCCTGAGTTGCCATGGTTCCCATGCCAGCAACGTTGCTTGGATAGTTCAGCATGGTATTCCTAGTGTCCGCCGAGCCCTGTTGATATACAGCTGCCGTCTGTGCAGTCGAGGGCTGCTGCTGCTGCTGCATAGCCGAAGCAGCGGCGGCGTTCGTTGGCTCGCTGGGGAAGTAGGTGTTTGTAACATCCGTTGGCATAATCTGCTGTGCTGCAGGTTGCCGTAGGTCGAACGAGCTGCCCGTCGCATCATACACGGTACTTTGTGCCCCCGCCTGAGGTACATTGTACATCATGTTCGGGTTATACGAGCCGGCAAAGTTCTGCGTTTGCCGAGCGTCTTGTCCGTAACCGGTCGCCGGCTGGTGGTAGCCCATCGTGTTTTGCTGCATTCCGGTGGCAGTCGAGAAGCCCGTTGCCGAAGGCTCCTGGTAGTAAGCGCCATAGCCCGCGGATGCTCCCCCCATTCCTGTCCGCCCTGCTGCCGGAGGGGACGTATTGAGGGGAGCGGGTCGATACCTATCGGAAGAGGAGCCAGCCATGGTGCGATGTGTCTGCTGCTGCGGGTTCTGCACTGTCTGATGGTACCTTTGATTGGTGTTGTGCTGGAGGGGCGGTTCATTCTGCCTCCTGCGGCGGTTGGTGTCGTCCATGCCCCAAGGGAGCGCGTTGGTACCTGATGCCTTGTTTGGCGAGCACACCGTTTGCTTCACCGGCAACGGTGCTGGCGGGGTCAGAAGGGCCAGTTTGCGACGCGATTCGGCTACGCGACCGTCGCCGTGGGTAGCACTCTAGTGGGGAGTGCGTTGTGAGACGTGTTCTTGATCAAGAATCGCGCCGTGACGAGGAGACGCGACGCAAGAATCGAAGGTGGTGCGCACGAGGGAGGACCCTGAACGGAGGTCGGACGCCAGACAAGCTTGCGGCGTATACCGCAAGCGGCTTTTTTGCTTATAGGGTGCGGGGAGATGATTTCTTGCTATGTCTCTGTAGCACAATGCGTTGATAGTTGCGGGACGAATTTTTGAGGCAGTACAGGACGTCCGGTTGTGGGCCGTTGTGCGTCAGATAGCAGGCGTGCTTCGCGTCGTAGAGAGCGAGAAAAAAAGACTGAGGGTGGGAGGGGTCGGATCGAAGTTTAGTATGCGCTTAGGAAGTGGGCTATGATTTGCGCTAGAGGGCAAAGATCATGCCTCGTCCGAAAGGGACACAAGTCGAAAGTCGCGAAGTTCGCGGGAGGCTCCTCCGGAAGAAGCACTCTCTGTGTGTTCTGGCTGACTGGCAGGAAAACACTGCCAGCAAATTGCGCGTATGTTGATGAAGTGACTTGTCAAGCGGTTGGCGTTGGTCAACTGGGAGGATCCTGGCGGCCCACGCATCGAACTCCTCGCATGACAAGCTGTGGCTTCGAAGATCTCGTCGGCTCAGAAAGCCGCACCAGGGTCTCACAGGAACAGTCGCAAGGCCGGATGATCCTGACGTCCGATTCGCCTGTTTGATGCGCAGTAACGTCCTCTCTGTTGCTCGCGTCTAACCTTTGTGCGGCCTGGGCTGTCGCGTCAGTGGAGAGGAGGAGGAACAAGACTGGTACGGGCCTAGAAGGGTTGACAGAAGACTATCTGGCAGGGAGAGGCCGGCTTGAGAAGTGCGGTTGGGCCGAGTTTTATATCAAGGGGGGGGGGGAGCAGGCCGGGCGAGGAGGCGTGCCGAACTTGGAACGAGGTAGCGCGATGAGGCCTGGATACCCGACCTAAAAAGCTTCCCGCTAGATCAGGCTCGAAGACCTCGTAGTAGCTTCGATCATGCAGATCCCAGCCAGCCGCCCAACGAGGCGCAAGTGTCGAGACGGCGATGACGACCACGAACAGAGCCCTGGACCTCGAGGTGGCAGCTGCCTCTCGCGAAAGAGAAGGCGAGCTCGAGGTGGTCGTGGTCGTGGTTGCACAAGAGGGCGTGTTGGAGAGTTGAAAAGGAGGATGGGCCTGTGGTGGTGAGGTGAGGTGAGGTGAGGTGAGGCAGGGAGGGGTGCAGTTCGCTCTCCAAGACAACAAAAAGCTCAGAGCTCGATCAGTCAGGGGAGGCCCAGGCCAGAACTTGCCAGGGCCACAAGTACCGGTACTGCAAGGTATCCACCGGATCGACAAGTCCCAGAAGGTTGGCTGATTGCGTACCAAAGTACCTTTCGAGTAGTGTCTCGGCTGGAGGAATGGAAGGGGTCCACAGAAAAAGAAAGGACGAGGGCGAGGCTGGAAACTAGAGATCTGTGGCGCCCAAAGTCCAATTCCTTTTAGCAGTAAAAGCAGGAAACCATCCGTTTGATGAAGCCGTATTTCCCTAGGGCGACGACTCTACTCAAGGGCAACACGGATGCTGTGGAGGAGCTGCACAGTTGCAGTGGCCGCCAATCTCGGATTCTGATATGCCAGCTCGCACACCGTCTCGATGTCGAACATCTATCTGGCCAAGCAGTGTAACCCATCCAGCCCAGTCGTTTTCTCTCTCTCTCTCTCTCTTTTTCTTCTTTGGTTTAAAAGTCGCCGCAAATTTGGTGAACAGACACTCGGTCGGTTCGTGGAGGCTGATGAGCGATGCCGAAGAGGAAGAGTGGTCGACGGTAGGCAAGAAAAGGGAGGGTGTGTGAGGTATCAACCCAGTCCGAGCGGGTCAGAATCAGATGGGTTTCGATGGTGTCAGCCGGTACGTTAGGTATGCTGGAGGTCCCCAGAGCCCGGCGTCCAATGTCAGCTTTGGGCGATGCGACTCATCCGGGACCCGTTCTAGCAGTGTTTGGAAGATGGCAGGGTGGGAAATTCGAAACAACCGAATGGCCGCCTCTCTGCTAATTGGCCTGTCTTTGGGAAAGTCGTCCGGAAACGGCAATGGCTTTCGGGAAGAGGCAGTCACAATCGACGTACTGCACCTTCCTGGTGTATGGGTAAGCCACCTGCATCTGCACCTCCCACTGGCAGGAATCTCGACAGCCACCTCGACAGCCACCTCGACAGCCACCCCGACAGCCACATCAATATGGAATCAAATGAGGGAGGCACCTAAGTATGAAACCATCCGTCCAGACGGGCGGGCCGTCGACATGCTAGATACGTGAGTGTGGGATTGATTTGTGCCCCCTGAAGCGCAATCTTGCAAACGAATTCGGGTGGTGGTCGCGAGCATGACGTCTCACATATATATATATCTGCACATATCTGCACAATATAGGCAGGACTCGCTTCTGCTGCCGTCGAGAAAAGCAATGCTCCGAGGCGGGCTATCTGACTGACAGACTGCACGCTTAGTTCGACGTCGACATAGATCGGAGATTCCCGTGCGGATATAACAACAGCACTCGAGCCACAGAGATCTTCCAATTGAGGCTGAGAATTGCAACCCAGACTCCAGCTGCTCGCGAGGGGATGGCAGTCAGATCTTCGGACCTTCCTTCTCAAAGGCTGGGTCATGCTGGTCAATCAGATCTATCAAAATCGGAAAAAGCAAACTCTCCCTGTACATCAGCCCAACTCCTGGGGGGCTTGTTGCTTTCCAGGTCGGTATCGATGCCCCTTCCTCATCAGCCTCCAAGAAGGGAAATGCACTGCTCCATCGTCGCACGATGGTATTCATCAGGGTTCGGATCCATCAGCGCCAAAAGGGGTCCGAGGCCGGGGGTCTGTCGTTATTGAAGATGCGTCGGCCTCGGTAGCAGCGCTCTCTTCCAGCTCCAGCACGTGAGGCAGACTGGGCAACCATGCGTGGGAAAGGGGAACAAAAGGTGCCCAGAGTCTAGGCCCTTTTGGATCCGAGACATCGGGGTTGATGAGAGCAGAAGGGTCTGACGGTAGACCTCCATCCGTGCCTCCCCCGTCCCCCCACACCCGCCCTCCAAAAAGCCAGGTCGCCGCGCAGGTGCGGAGAGGTACGTTTGACTACAGAGTACATCCGATGTGATGGGAAGGCTGGGGTGAAGGTGGTGAGGGTACCAGCCTTCTTGTCGGAGGATTAAACCTTAAAATGCGCAAGATCACTCGATCCTGTTTTGTGGTCGGCCCTCTTGACTCAAGCTGTGAAGTTGCGCATTTCGGCAGTGGGCACGTTTGATGACCTAGAAACAGTATTCAGTTGTTTCTGCTCTAACAGGGCACCGAGTTTCAGTGCTGCACAATGTTGTTGCGTTGATTGACGGTGATCCGGGTCTGTCAAAATATTGAGCCCTGCTTGTCATGTCAGGTGCCAATCGCATGCTCCCACTGGACATGGGTTCCGGTCGCGACATGTGGTTGGTAGAAGACACCGCAAGGTGTTGCCACGCCTTTGATGTCCATAAAAGGCTTTCCGCCCCAAGAATTCTGACACGGACCGTGCATGCTGTGCTCAGAAACCTGGAAAGAAGAGGTTTGTATGTTTGTATGCAAAAAAATCCGGGGGCTGGGTGCCATGGTCGGTGATGATGGCCGCATGTTCGTTCGTTGCAGTGAGTCTGCAAGAAACCGGCGTCCGGCTCCCCGGCTCGCTGCATGGCTCGTCCTCACCCTTCTGAGCATGGAAGGCTCAGCATGGAACGGAGCTACTGCGGTAGTAGAAGCTTGTCGAACGTGATGCTTCCCCAGGACCAAGCGTTCACTTTCCGGTAATTGATGCCCAACCGATTGGCTCTACGGGGAAAAGAGTTGATTAAGACTCGTCTATCCGTGGAAAATTTTGTTGCATAGCGTTTCTGCTGGCCACACAGGCAAGCAAGGAGTACTTGCAGTAGTGGGTGATGATGTACGGGCCCGTGAGCAAGCAAGAGGGTGGGATTTGAGGAATGAAGTATCCGAAAAGGCTAGAGCAGTCCCTCGTGGTATCGGAAGATGATAGCGCCCCAGATCCCTTGAACCATGCCCTCGAATGCGGATGGAAGAGGCGCAGAAGGGGAAGGCATGTCGTTGAAAGATGCGAGAGGCAGATCTCGCTGTGCAAGGGGTCCTCGGCCAGGTTCCCACCCCTTTCCCAAGCGAACCTATCATGGTGAGGGTCTTCACGATTGCCGAGCATGGGGACGTACAGGTACATTATACCTGGATGGCGTGGATCTTCCTTGTTTCAGCTTGCTGACTCGCATGTTTTAGTTGGCCGGTCTGGTGTTGAAATATCGGGCCGGACGAAGCTCTTGGACTTGGACTTGATTTTCTGTGGGAAGGAGAGGAGAGGTATGCTGGAAGGCATTCAGAATAACAAGACAGTCGACACGAATTTGCTTGCGCATGAGGCCACGTTAACGTTACGCAGAGCCGGGGCCGGTCGCAGTGAAAGCGGATGCGTGAAAGCGGATGCGTGGAAGCGGTCTGAGGGTTCGAAAATCACTCGCAGAGTGGGATGCTGGCAGAGTGGGATGCTGGCAGAGGCTGGTGAATGAGTGGCATCGAAGTGAAGTGGTCGGCCTGCATGTGCATGTGCATGTGCATGCTGTACCATGTGGAGTGGAGACGCGTTTGCCCCACTGCAGAGAGACGACGTGCCAGCGCGCCTGTCGTTGTGGACGAGGAGGGTGATGACCTGTGGACGATGCGAAACATCGAGATTAACTTCTCCCAGTGCTCTGCCTGCAGTGCTAGCCTGCGTGGCCTGCGTGACCTGCGTGGGGATGGAGGAGGTCCTATGGAAGTGAAGCTGGGCGCAATGCAGTGTGATAGCACGGTCCTGATTGTGGCAAGTGCGAGCGAGTCGGGGCTTAGCGAAGCGGCACTATTCGCACGTTGATGAAGTTCCAGGTTGATCGTGAAGATTTTGACAGACACTCCGACAATGACGAGTAATTTCATCTGACCATTGCCCAATGACATCGTGCAATTGGCAAATCCGCGGGAGAGGCGCTGAATAACGGCGAGACTGACTGACTGGCTGGACTGGACTTGGTATGGTATGGTACCAAGTACAAGTACAACATCGTCAAAACGGGAACCTTGACAATGGGTCCGTCCAAACTGTCCGCGTTCCATGGGATCCTCACCCAGATTTGCCAGCAGACACTGCCAGCCAATGACCTCGACTATCTGCAATGCCGGCGATCCCTTCAGCCCTGACAAGGCGACCAGTCGTTGACCATCTTGGATGAGGCGGACGACCCGCCCCCTGCGAGCTCCAATGGCATCTGAGGACGGCGACTCCTCTGCCCTAAGCTGAGAAAACCCGAGACACATACGGTCATTACCGAACTGCCCGTGTCGAAAATAACTGCTCGTCGCTATCGTCGTGGCACCGAGCAGTCTAGTGAGACACCGAAATCGATCTAGAGGGTTTCGACAAGATTTACACCTACAAAACAACCACAACGGGACAACGCCGGAAACGAGGCAACACACCTTCATGACCGCCAGCTCCCCGAATCCTGAATAAGGTTCCGCGGACCCTTCACCGGCGACAAATCAGACCATAACGCCCCGTCCAAGCACTATCCTTGGGCTTAAACTCGAAACAGAGCTAAGGGTACCCTGACCGCGCATAATTCATACCCGGAGGCGGTACTCGTCTTGGTGATGTGATGCGAAATTGGCATGCAGGCGTCGTCTTGAGCCTCATTAATTTTAGCACATTACCTAATACCCATGTCGGAGCGGAAAGGAAGGGGGGGGTTGTGCTCAACGTCCCTCGGGGCGATCAGGTCGACATGCAACTAGAACAACGTCGATGCGCGCGCTTTACACAGTAGTAGCAAAGCGATGAGTCGTTCGCCTGTGCCAAGACTGCGCTTGTTGACATGCGCATAGCATCTCATGCTGGGCAGCAACTTGAACCAGAAAGAACAAGATTGAAGCCAGGTCCTGAGACATTTCTATGCTAGATCTTCTGGCAACCGTCCGTATAGGTACTTCTATATGGACCAAGCTGCTGATCTATCCAAGATTTTTGCGCATGGTAACGTAGGGACCATGATGGTAATTTAGGGCGTGCATGTGAGCCTGAGTTTTCGTTGCGGGCGAACGACCCTTGGGCGGGCAGGTTGGCAGGCCCACGGGCGTCTCGCAGTGGTGCTTGATGAACCCCCCCCCCCCAACATACGAGTACGAGGCCGACCAGACGGTCCCAATCTTGTTTCAATGCCAGGATAAACATAGTACTTCATGCGCCGCTGCTTCTATCGGGCTGCAAGTCGATTCAACGTCTTCCCATGTCCGTGTCAGGGAAAGGCAAAGAGGGAGAGAGGTTGATTGTAGAGGTAAGGTCCAAGATCTTGATGCAGCTACTCCGTAGTCTTTTATAAATGCCAATGCGCAGCCCTGTATGTCCACTTTAGACACACCAAGAGCCTGAACGGCAGCTCGTCTCATAGTTGCTGTCCAACCCGGGACGAAGCCTTGATGCCGACTTGGGGGGGTCAAGGTCAAGAATAGGAATGTTGTGTCCGTGTAAAGACCACGGCAAGGACACTATAAGACATAAACACCCTTAACGCTTGACCCAGGCAGACTTCTTCCTTGCCTTGAGGTGACCGTGCTTCTTCCTCTCCACGCCTCTGGGGTCGCGAGTGACAACGCCAGCTAGAAAGGTTGTCAGCGTAAGATCCGTACCAAATTTGTCAAGATGACCACTCACCTCGCCGAAGAGCCGGCTTCAGAGCCGGCTCATGCGCCATGAGGGCCTTGCCAACAGCCAGCGCGAGAGCTTCTGCCTGACCAGTCGTGCCTCCGCCCTCGACGAGCGCCCAGACGTTATACTTGTCCGTCCTAGCCGTTGCCTTGAGCGCCCAGACCGCGCTCTCACGGTCGTGGATGCGCCCAAAGGCATCTGCCAGTGACTTGCCATTCACGAGGACCTCTCCCGTGCCCTCGACGACCCACGCGCGAGCAGTCGACGTCTTTCTCTTGCCCACGCCCAGTGTCCTACCGAACTTGTCGATGGGGATCTCATTGGCCTTGTGGATGTGCGGGTTAATGTCGCGCTTGAACAAGGCAGTGGCATCCTTCACACTCTGCGGCACGAGCTTGGGGTGGATCTTGTGCAGTCTTTTGACGAGCGTCATGCACCTCGCGTACTCGGAAGCCTTGATCTCCTCACCCACGGCCAGCCGGTAGTCCTTCAGCGTCCTGAACGCCGCTCTCTCAAGCTGGTCCGACGACACGGTGGGGAGGTGCGCGTATTTCCGCATCAGCTTCTGCAGTAGGAGGTAGCTGTCGTTGAACTCGGGCTGCCGTGAGAAGTAGGATGGTGATACCGGCATGGCTCGCGCGTGTAGCATCACCCGGGTGGTCTTGTCTTTGACTGGTTCTCCAGACGATTCACCATTTGGTCCACCAGGACCGCCTGGACCTCCGTCACCCCCTAGCCCTGACTCGGCCCATTGCGGACGCTTTCCCGACTGCGGACGCTCTCCCAATTGTTGACGCTCAGTCCATGGCTGGCTCGGTCCCCATTGCTGACGCTGTCTCACTGGCTGGTGCTCTTGCTCCTGCTCGCGTCCCTCCTGCCCCTCACCCACCTCTCCCCCATTCAGTGTCGAGATCATCTTCCTGCCTCCTCCCATCCTCTCTGCGGTGCTAACTGCATCGTCCATGGTCTCCGAGACGGCAACGGCAAACTCGTCCTTTGACACGGAGTCATCGGGTCCGGAGGGGATTGTCGAGAGCGGTCTCGTGTGTCTGGCCTTGGGGCTGACGTGCAAGCCCTGTAGCATCTGTCGGAGCTGCTGCCATTGCGGCGCCGAGGTCTGGCACCGACCTCTCAACTGTGTAAAGGCCGGTCGTAGTGATGCCATCTTTCGTCGGGTGCTACCTCCTCATGACCACTGCGCACTCGGGGTGTCCGTTGTTGTGGATCTCTTGCGGGCTGTTGTTGGATGAGCAGGAAATTCTGAAGTTGAAGCTCGTGCTGGCCAATGAGGAAGGCCAGAAGACCCACATTTTGAGGCGTGTTAGTCAGCGGCGGCAATCTCACTGCACGCACTAACAGCTAACGTTTTCAAGCATCGCGGGGTCGATCTCAAAAATTGAAAATTCGTCCAACCCCAACCTCGCTCTCTCCCCTTTGACTCCAAACCCGACCATCTGGAACTTAACGTCAACGTCCTGGTCGAGAGAAAGCAACACAAAAATGGCTTTCGGCAAGCTCTACACCTACGAGGTAAGCATATATTGGATCCCTATCTCCTGTCTGACCATAGAGAAGCACACCCAGCTGACGCAGACGCCCCTCGACAGCAAAACCCACGCTCCACGGCCATCCGCGCCGTCGCGAAGGCCAACGATCTCGACCTTGAGATCGTCGACGTCGACACCACCAAGCCCTCCGCCGAGTACCTGAAGCTCAACAAGCTTGGCAAGGTCCCTACCTTCGAGGGTCAGGATGGCTACGTCCTGTACGAGTGCATGGCCATCGCCATCTACAGTAAGTTATTTTCTGCCCTGCTCGCTCGCCTCCTCCCATACAATCCCACTGCAATGTGATGAGTTGCTTTTTCAAAAGCAATCTGTTATCCCTGGCTGAACAAATATCTTGTTGAAAATGTACCCTTCTGATCGCAATGGCCCATCTCCCTTCATCTGCTGCAATTTTGTCAAATGAACCGGAGCTAACTCGCAGACAGTCACCGTACGTCTATCCGCTGTCGGGCATCACCCGATTTGACTCACACCGGCTGCCTACCAACCCCCCACCTCCAAGCAAAGAAAGACCCATGCCCGTGAACATGGCTGACTCTGTGTCCAGTCCCAAAACGAGAAGACCACTCTGCTAGGCAAGACCAAGCAGGACTACGCCTCGATCCTGAAGTGGATGAGCTACTTCAACGTACGTCTCCTGTCCCCTCCCCATGTTCAAGCCACCACAACAACTGACATGAAATGCTGCAGACCGAGGTCCTCCCCAACTTGGGCAAGTGGTACCGTCCCCTGATTGGCCGTGACCCCTACAACAAGAAGACCGTCGACGACGCTTCCAAGGCTGCCGCGAAGGCCCTTGCCACCGTCGAGGAGCACCTCAAGCACCACACCTACCTCGTTGGCGAGCGTATCACTCTTGCCGACCTGTTCGCCACTGGCATCATTGCCCGTGGCTTCGAGTTCTTCTTTGACAAGCAGTGGCGCTCCGAGAACCCCAACATTTCCCGGTGGTACTCGACTGTCTACAACCAGCCCATCTACTCCGCCGTCGCCCCCAAGTTCGAGCTCCTCGACACCCCCAAGCTCACCAACGTCGCCCCCAAGAAGCCCGAGCAGCCCAAGAAGGAGGCCAAGAAGGAGGCCAAGAAGGAGGCTCCCAAGGCTGAGGAGGATGAGCCTGCTGCTGAGGCTCCTAAGCCCAAGCACCCCCTCGAGGCCCTGCCCCGTGCCTCCTTCGCTCTTGATGAGTGGAAGCGCTACTATTCCAACCACGACGAGGCCGAGTCCTTGAAGTGGTTCTGGGAGAACGTTCCCTTCACCGAGTACTCCGTTTGGAAGGTCAAGTACAAGTACAACGACGAACTCACCCTCACCTTCATGTCCAACAACCTGATTGGTGGTTTCAACACCCGCCTGGAGGGTTCCCGCAAGTACATTTTCGGCTGCGCCTCCGTCTACGGCGAGAACAACGACTCCCTCATTGAGGGCGCCTTCGTCATCCGTGGCGATGAGTACAAGCCCGTCTTCGATGTCGCTCCGGACTACGAGAGCTACGACTTCGAGAAGCTCGACCCCACCAACCCTGAGCACAGGGCATACGTCGAGGCTCAGTGGACGTGGGACAAGCCTGTCGTCGTGAACGGCAAGGAGTACAAGCACGCCTCCGGCAAGGTCTTCAAATAAGCGATTCTTTTTTCCTTTACGATATGATGCCAGGGGAGGATTGGGGATGGCCAGGGTCTAACGTTAATTGTGTCATGACTTGGACGCGGGATACCACACTGATTCATGGGCTGTGGGCCCTTTTTAGAGCTTCGTTCTGATGGTGGTCTTCGTCTTGACGTCGATTTAGCTAAATCCCCCACAAAATAGAAAACAAGCATACTGATGGTCACCAAAATGCTGTCTCGTGGTGTGTCGTTCGGTGAACTCTTTGGGGACGAAAGGTAGTAGTAATAATGGTTGTGCCAGAATATTTTCCGCCCTGGTCTCCAACATCAAGCCTCCCATGCCGTGCTGCCACCGTAACTTCGCCGGTTCTTATCCTGTTTTGCCGGCTCTTCGATGTCTCAATCGGTGACGGTACCTGATGGTTCAGGTCAACTTGTGCGCTGCTTGTATTGAGGCAATCAGGTCTATTTTGATGTTCTGCTAAAGACAGCGAAACCTAACATCTGCTTCCATGGGTATATCAAGGCATCCATCCTATCAACGCCCGCTCCCCTCCAAATGATTTATCTTCACCCATCCCTTGCCTAATGCATGTTTGACAATGCCCTCAATGGTTCCCCGTTGTTTTCGATGCCGGGTTTCCACTCCCTCCCGATAGATGAATTAAGGTCGTTACGTAGTGAAGATCGAACACACTCCTCGTCGTACGCTGCCGCCTCAAAGGACTCATCGAGGAGGTCCGGTCCGATTTGGACCTCATCTGGCTTGAGAGCCGAGATCCCACACCAGTGCAGTTTGGCCATGATATTTGGGAGAGGGGGGGGGGGAATGTGGAACACAAACGTTCCTCCTTCCTCCCAGTCCCAAGCCTCAGGACAGTTCAGTAAGGCCAGATGATGATGCAGGCAATGCAATGCAGCTCGCCCGTGGGAAAGAGGCTTCATAAACGTTCCAGACTCCGTCGCTAACATGAGCAGAGGTCTCGATGCCGTGGACCCACCACAAGGCAGACAAGACATTGGTGTGCCTTTTGAAACCTCTTCACTGGACGTCCGAGTTGGCCCTGATATCGTTCAGGACCGCTTCGGTGACCGAGTCGATACCCACCCCCAACCAATGCTGTCCACCATCCTCTCCCAAAAACGCCCGCCCTCTAGGCCATCTTGAAGGGGTGCGAGCGCATGAACGCACTCACGTCCTCCTGATAACACAGCTCGTTCAGGTAGTCGTGAACCTGGGGCAGCACATCCCACGCCTCATCGTTACCGCCGGTGTACTCAGGCAGGGTGATGGCGTTGTGCGGCTCGGATCTCGCCTTCTCGACCGAGTCATCAATCAGCACCGTGTTGCCCTGGTTCCAGCAGCCGCCCTCGAAGCCGGGCCGCGTGCGCGGGTATGAGCTCCTGACGAGCGGGTCGTCCCACAGCGTCGTCAGCCGCTTGTAGCACTGCGTGCGGGCGTTGTAGTCGGCCGGGCACAGGCCGAACCTGTCCCGGCCCCAGACGGCGACGACCTGCCGACGGAGGTGTGGCTCGAGGAGCTGGTCTACCATGGCCCTGACGTTCTCGGGGCGGGCCGAGGACCAGATGACGACCCAGAAGGTCTGGATGCAGTACTGGGCGAAGGCTTCCGCGTGGCGGCGTCTCTGGAAAGTGGTGGGGCCCTTCCGGCTGGGGCGGAACAGGAGGGTGCCGTTCAGATCGATGACGACCAGCAGCGGACCGGGCTGCGCGCGCCGCTTGGGCATGAAGGAGGCGCGCATCAGGTAGGCGTCTGTGGGGTTGGGGACGCCGCCTGAAGCTGCGCTGGGGGCGGTGATGGGCAGCCGGTGCCGGGGACCGTCGACGGCTGCGGTAGCTGCGGCCTTTTTTGCGTTCTGTGGAGGGGAAGTGGGGGTTATTGGGATGGTGGTCTTTTGTGCAGGTGCCGCGAACGGGTTGTTCTCAGTGTATTGACCGTTCTGGTGGGCACCAGGGAGAGGCCGGCCTGGATAGAAGGCTGGTTGAGATGGGGAGAAGAAACTCATGTTCATGTCCACATTCTGTGTGGAGAATGGGAACTGGAGTCCACTGAACAGGTTGGGCTGGGCCAGGTCCATGTTGAACGGATTGAAGCCGTTCGGCATTGGGGGGCCCTGGAAAGCCATGCCATTGTTGGCTCCGTTCGAACCCATGTTCGAGCCCATTGGCGGCCACATCGGATGGACTTGTGGGTGAGAGCCTTGGGCCAGCTGGTTGCCAGCACCGGCACCAGCACCAGCACCAGCACTAGCACCAGGGCTCAAGTATGGAGGACCAAACTGTTGGCCTGGGCCTCCAGCCCGCTCGGCCGTTTCCGTCTGAGCCTGCTCACGTTGCTGCTGCTTCGCTCTCTTGGTCTTTGCCATGGTGGGAGGATGGACAGGATCTTGGAGCGAGTAAACTTTTGAGGCGGTGCGAATACGCAACACAGACTTCTCAGTATGCGGCCTTGAATACGTCGGCAAAGGTTGCCGTCGTCGAGTACGTGGAGGCTTGTGGTGTGGTTTGGCGGAGCCTGGCGACGAGAGACTCTGTGATAAGCCTCTACATAACCTAGGCAAGAGTACCCTCGGTCTGATGGGGTTCCACATGAATTGATGTTTCCTGTCAGAGGCCGGTCACATATGCCCTGGAAAGAATGGATGCGCCACAGCGTTGACACCTATCATCAGGTTCTACTGTCAGTGAATTTGGTTCTAGTCTGTGACCCGACGAGAAGAAACATGGTCCCCATGGGCATGAACA
Organism: Juglanconis oblonga; assembly: GCA_003012965.1. Taxonomy (NCBI): domain Eukaryota; kingdom Fungi; phylum Ascomycota; class Sordariomycetes; order Diaporthales; family Juglanconidaceae; genus Juglanconis; species Juglanconis oblonga. The sequence goes on along the minus strand of MUZH01004306.1, from coordinate 67,028 downwards.
AATAGGGCTGGGATGAGTTTACCTTGGGAGCCTTGAGAGCCTTGGGAGCTTTGGGAGCCTTGATGTGATCAAAATGTTGGTGGTGTCCGAGCCAAAGTTGTTACGACGGATGGAGAGAGTAAGAGCCTGTTGTGTGAATGCAAGTGAACGGCGGCAACTTTAAGGGTCCTTATCGATAAGATCATTGCTGAGTCATTAGTACCTGTACTCGGAGAGCCGCTAGTTCTAGGCGGAGAAAGAGGTAGCAAGACATAGCTGTTACATCAAATTTCGACGACCGCTGGTTTAAAAATCGACAACTTCAGTCTGTGATTTCACTCTGTAACTATCATCCCATCAACCATGGACTCGAGAAAGAGGAAGTTGCCCCCAGGCGGACTGCTGGGAAGGCGTGTGAGGGCAAGAGCAGAGCCAGAGCCAGAGCCAGAAACAGAACCAGAACCAGATCTGGAGGACTTCGAGGACGATGCAAGCAGCAGCCCACCGAGCGAGCAGGAAGTTGATGAGAATGAGTCCGGTTCAGAGTCCGGTTCAGAGTCGGCGTCAGCATCAGCCAGCGGTGCTGACTCTGAAGGACCTGTAAGTGCAAACAGTCCACCACAGAGTCACAGTCAACTGACATCATCTATCCAGGACCAGCGTGGCGGATCATCCGATGAGTCGGAGGAAGAAGGCATCTCCGTCGACGCATCCAAGGTCTCCTTCGGCGCTCTGGCCAAGGCCCAAGCCATGCTTCCCCAGTCCGGCCGCCGCAGGAAGAAAGGCGTCCCTTCGGACGGCGGATCTGACCACCAAGCAGTCCCTGCCCCGGAGAAAAGCCTCCCTTCCAAAAAGGACAAGCCGCCCGCGCGCAGCAGCAAGCACGCACCCATGGAGATGACGTCCAAACGGCCCGTCAGCCGCAAGCGCGAGATCCTGCCCGTCAAGAAGCTCGTCGCGCGGGACCCACGCTTCGATCCGCTCATCACCAGCCGCTCCGCCACGCACAGCAGCAGCAGCAAGGCCGACGAGGACCACGCACGGAAGGCCTACGCCTTCCTGGACGAGTACCGCGACGACGAGATGCGGCAGCTCAAGACCGCGGTCAAGAAGGCCAAGACGCCGGCCGAGAAGGAGAAGCTGCAGCGGACGCTGATGTCGATGGAGAGCCGGAAGAGGGCGCGGGACAGACGGGATAAGGAGCGCGCGGTCATAGAGGAGCACCGGAAGCGGGAGAAGGAGCTAGTCAAGGAGGGAAAGAAGGCCAAGCCGTTCTATCTGAAGAAGAGTGAGCAGAAGAAGCAGTTATTGGTGAACCAGTTTGCCGGGTTGAGTGAGAAGCAGCGCGAGCACGCTATTGAGAGGAAGAGGAAGAAGGTCGCGTCCAAGGAGAAGAAGACGTTGCCGATGGAGAGAAGGATCAGGGAATAACTTTGCGGTGGAGCTTCTTTTGCAGGGGTACACTTTGGAGCCAATACACATTCTATTATTTTCATCTTCGCTGCTGCACGTATTTCTAGCAAGACAATGAGTGTTCGCAGAGTTAAGAATGGATGTCTCGGGGGCAAATGCCCCTGCTCCCATGCACCAAGCCGGCTCTCTGCTGTGTCATCCGAAACGAGGCAGATAGATAGATATACCGTGTATCCTATAATCGACTGTCACAAGGATAGCGGGCTCGCCTTGGGAAACCCATTTCCAGCTGAGAATACAATCGTTCTCTATCCCTGACTGGATCGTCGTGAGTGGTGGGTCTATAGATTCCTATATGCGAATGATATGTACACTAGAGTACAGTACAACAGTTACCGTGTATCTGTCTCCAGTCATCCTCCACGTCCCGGTGTACATCGCCTCATTACACCTTCCTTTCCAGCACCTCACTCTTGACCACAGCCTTCTCCAACATCTCCCGACACCTCACCCGGCTCCCCAGCCTCGCACAAAGCAAGAACGCCCCGCTCAGCTTCCGATGCAGGCTATACGTCTCCTCCGGCGGCGGTGCAAGCCTCTCCCTGATCATCACCGGAATCTGTGCCTTGACCCTCTCGGTGATGGTCTGGTCCCTGAAATCATACACCTCCGGCGCGGACTCCAGAAACGGTTCCGCCAGCGTCAAGACGCTAGCAATATGCGCATCCAGCATCGTCTTGCTCTCATGGCCCGTCAGATACCCCAGCTCCTCGGACAGCGTCTTCACTGTATCGCGGTCCGAACGCGACGCCGCGGCGAGCAGCTGCACATACAGCTTGATGAAGTGCTCCGGGTACTCGCGGCTAGCGCCGAAGTCGAGCAGCACGAGGCGGTCGCGCTCCCCGTTGTAGAGAAAGTTGGTCCAGTTGGGGTCCGTCTGCATGAAGTGGAACTCGGTGATCTCGCGCAGACAGAGGCGGAGGATCTGTGTGCCGATCCAGTCGCGCTGGTCCTGGGTGAAGGATTGGATGCGCGTGACGCCTACGCCGTCCATGAACTCCATGGTCAGGACTTGTTTGCCGGATGCTTCAGGGTAGATCTGGGGAACGAGGAAGATGTCGTCTTCAGCGGCGAGGAGGTCGCGGTATCGCTGGGCGCAGGAGGCCTCGCGTTTGTAGTCGCATTCCCAACCTAGCTCTGTTCGGGCGTTGTCGATGGTCTTGTTCAGGTATAGACCCTTTGGCAACAGTTTCGTGGCTGTCAGAAGGATGCCCAGGTTGTCTAGATCCGAGTTGATGGAGTCCGCCACACCAGGGAACTGGATCTTGACGGCCACTCTCGCTCCATTCGACTTGAGTACCGCGCGATGGACTTGTCCAATAGACGCGGCAGCGATGGGCTTCTCTTCGAAGTCTTCAAATAGTTCACGCCACTCAGCCCCGAGGTTTGTCGCCAGAACCCGGTCTCGTTGCCACGATGGCATGTAATCTGCTCGATCCTGCACCCTCTGCAGAACCTCCTGGATGGGAGCAGGCAGCATCTTGGCATCTTGGAAACTCATCATTTGGCCAAGTTTGAGAGCAGCTCCTCTCATTTTCGACAGCTTCGCGACCAATCTCTCCATGTTCGCAGGGCTCAACATCAGCGAGCCCTCTCCACCACCTCCTGTAATCCGGCTGAAGCTTTCGCTGACGGCCCCGGCAAACATGCCTGCTGCTAAGCCGCTGTAGTTCCATATCCGGCCGAGTCGAGATGATGGCACCCTTGACTCCCGCAACTCGTACCTGGGCGTCGCTGCTGCTGCTCCAAGCATCTCTCCGAGTTGCGAGGCATCCTCTTTGGATACCGGCTTCTCCGTTTGGCTAGCAGCCTGCTTGACGCTAGATTCTTCAACTGAAGGCTCCGGGTATCTGGGGACCTCGACTTCCTCCGTTTCCCTATGGCTCTCATGAACTGACGATGCCTGGTCGACTTCAGGATCCGGCAGGTCTCGTTTCACGGTCTGTAGCGGAGTAGATTCTTCCACAGTCTGCGTCGTTCTTGGCAGATCCCTCAACTCGGACAGTCCCTTGACCGCTCCTGATCTGCCGTTCAATTCTTTCAGAATACTTGATCCTCGCCCCGTGAGGAACACGCCGAGATCAACATCCTCAGGTACTTTTGGCTTCTCAGGCAGCCTGTGCTTGTCACCCTTCCACAGCGGACTCAATCTGCCCCCACGGCTCGTCCGGAAGATCTCCAAGTTCACGCCCTCCGGTATGGGCTCGTCGTCCTTCCTCCCTTGGTCCTTGGTTGCGTCCAAGGGTTTCGAATCGTCGGAATCGACTCTGATATTCTCCTCGATCTGCAACCTGAGATCCCGAAGCGTGGATGGAGCTGGAGCGGGCTCGCTCCGGAGCTTGCTGCCCGTCGCCCGGTCTGGCCGCCCACTGCCCGCGCCTTCCGAGGCCGGCAGTATCGAAGAGTGAACGGTGCCTGCATCCTGCACCCTACCATCGCCAGCAGCCGTGGGTGTCTCGGCAGGATCCTGAGTTCCATCCCGTGGCACATCCGACTCATGTGCCGCCTGACCTGTCGGCCCAGCAGGCGGCGCCGCCGAAGCACCTTTCCCAGCCCCGGCCCCGGCCGCTTTCTCGACCCTCGTCGGCTGGGCGTTCCTCTTCTTCGCCTTCAGCGCCGCGGCAATGCTCGACGTGCGGCCGTACTGATCCAGCTGGCGGCCCCGGAGCGCAACATGCTTGGACGCGACGGAGCGGGATGCGCTGAACACCGCTGCCAGGTCGATGGCAAAGTCGACGAGCCCCATCTGAACTGCTTGTTTTGCGGTACCACTCACTTTCGGACGGCCAACATTCTCATTGTCGAAGTCGCCGTAAATTCGCCCGGTGAGGAGGTACACGGTAACTGAGGTGAGGTTGTTCAAGGTTATATCGGAGCTAGTATGGGTAGTAAGAATACGCCTTCTAGAAAATTGACGGACCTTGCATCCATGATGCAGTGATCCCTGCAGCCCTACGGACCGTCCCGGCAGGCAGGGGTCTCCCAAACGCCGAGCTTCAGCAGTCGGTCAATTCTTGGGAACAACTAGAGAGATAAGAGGGGAGCATTCGTCGGTGGTAACTGAGGCACGTGGATAGAAATAGCGTATACGAGTCGTCTAGTTCTGAAGTCATTCGGAAGGGAAGAATTGGACATGTTGGTAGGTAGATAGGGGGTGGATGTGAATGTCAGGGAAACGTCCCCCGTCTAATGTCCAGCGTTCACTACAGTTCAGGTGAGGACCAGCGCCAAATGCAGACCAAAGCCACCTCGATGTAATGTCACAAAGTCGGCCCAAGCAAGTCTGAATAAGGCATAAAGACGCCGAGTCATATTCTCATGAATCCTGTTCCATTTGTCCCTCCGAAAACGCCTTGCGAAGAAAAGACCACGAAATGACGATGTCATAGGTACCGTTTCCAGCAGATGCTCTCCCTTACGGGTCCATGCGAAAGATTCGAGATGACCACCATGAAGAACTACCATTGAATCCGCAGCTCTTTGACCAGGACAGCAGGGATGCACAGGACTTGTTCCGCCTAGATGGCTCTCATCCTGGCACGTGCGTGCCCTGGATATGGCTTGACCACACATTCGTCAGGTAGTCGAAGTCAGAGGATTGTTGTCGTCCGTATCGTACAAGCTGCGTCACCGCAGGTCAAGCCGCCTAGAACTGGTCTGCAATCCGAAAATGTCAGCGAGCAACCTCACCCAGCCGCCATCACAACCCCGCACGCAGGACAGAAACATACCCAGCGTCATGCTCATGCTGACATCGGTGTTCTCGACCATCTTCTTGAACTCCTCAAAGGAGATCTTGCCGTCCTTGTCAAGGTCGGCTTCCATGAGGGTCTTGTCGACAATCTGTTGCAGCTGCTGGTCCTTCAGGTTGGAGCCGACCATCATCTTGAGGACGATGAACAGCTCGCCGTTGGAGATGTAGCCGTCGCGGTCGATGTCGTAGACCTTGAAGGCGAACGCGAGCTTCTGCTCCTTGTTGCCCTTGGAGCTGAAGGCGGACAGGCCCGAGACGAACTCCTGGAAGTCGACGTTGCCGCCACCATCCTCGTCGAAGATGGCGATCATGCTGGAGCAGGACAACTTTAGTTTATACGTATGTGCTGGGGAGGAGCGAAGGTGAGATGGAGGTTGGACGGATGACGAGGGCTTCGTCGATGTGTGGAGTCTAGTGCTTTAGGTCGTACGTACCGGGTGGCCAGGGGGTTGGAGTTGATCTGAGGCAGGCTCAGGAACTCCTCGCGCTCGATGGTGCCAGAGTTGTCCTGCGAAGTCATCGTCAATCCCACGTTTTCCCCAATTGCCTGTAATGTTTGGATCGTGATCGGTGGAAATGAACCTTGTCGAGCTTCATGAACCGCTTGCGCAGGCGGTCGACCTCGTCGCGGTTGACTGTACGGCCCCACGTTAGCAGCTATCGCCAGGATGAATGGCTGCCAAGAGTCGCGGTGAAGCGTCGCCTGGCCAGTCCCTCACGACCGCACGATCTACCCAAGCAAGACACGTACAGTTGGAGCCCTCAACCAGGCTGTCCATGACGGAGCTGGGAGCGTTGCCCATGGTGACGGAGCGGATCGGGTCACCGAGGGTGGGCTTGTAACGAACGGCAGGCGAAGAGGTGTTGGTGTGGGTAGGAGAGTCCTGGTCGGATGTGGCCCAGAAGCAGCAGGACGTTGAGGAAGAGTAGATCTCAAGAAAGCGTTGTTGGCAACAATCTGACTGCTCTTGTCACTGGGTGACAATCGAGAAGGGGATGCCATTGCTTATCAGGGGGTTGATGCTTATCAGGGTTAGCGCTTTTCCCGATTGAGTATTAGCGTGAGTTGCTCAATGGAAAAAGGGTTGATGTTGAGTCAGCTGCAGCAAAGACAGCTAGCTAGCTATACTTCCCCTTGGGTTAAAACAGTCATACTAACAAGTTCTTTTATTCTACATACTATAAGATGTATACTTGAAAATGAAGAAGATTGCATCCAACAGGAAATAAGTCTATGAAATCCCGAAGAACTCTTGCACCATATAGAGCCCACGAATCGACCTTTGCTGCATCTATGTTCAATCATCAAATTAGGTAGCCCTGATGGTATGGACCTTCTATTCAACAAGATGCTCGCAAACCTGCGAGTTCTCGATATATTCCAGTTCTGGGCAGTGTACCTTGGAGCGTAGACATCTTGTAGAAGGACTGCTTGTGTCTCTTTGAAATTTACGAAGTCATACTGGAGGCAAATGCAAATGGTTTTGCAATATGAGTGTAGCAACTCATGGGATTAACTGAGGACAGAACTAGTTGTACATGATCAGGCAAATTATGACGGATGTCCAATGGTGAATACATAAGAGCATACTGCATCTGAAGAGTCGGAAATCATGAGAAAAATAGAGAGAAGAGTTTGCATTGCAATTCTACACGGGATTATCAAGTTCAAGGTACGTATTTCGTAGTCCACGGTAGACTGAGAGGTTGCATAGTGCATCTGCTCTAATACCTTAGGAAGAGAGAGACATTATGATAATTTGCTATGATGATCGGAGTAGGTGTAGCTTGTCTTGGTAGAAGGGTATCCTATAGAAGACTGTCCATAGGATATTAGCATTAGGAGACTGTCCTAGAGAATGGCGGCTTGGCAGGTATAATCCATGAGGCCTGCAGTGGTTGCAATACTTGAGTCTTGATGTACCACCTCTTGTTATAGGAGAAGACATTGGGATGCTAGGATACCTTAGTTGCAGACAATGAGATGGGCTCTATGTGGGTTGAGATCTCGGGACCTACTTGTCTTGATTCCAACCTGTCCTCTAGTGGACACTATGTCTCTTGCAATAAGGAATGCAACTCAGATTTAAAGTGTCCAGCATCTTCCGGGTGGGAATCTATCTCATTTGGAGCAAGAGAGTTGGAGCAAGAGAGTCCGAGCCAAATGCTGCAACGTTTCGATAGCAATAAGGAACGGCGTCAGAAAGAATCGAGACCTACTCATCTTGGGAGATTGAATTGCAAACCGCCACAGTTCCTTTGTGTTGCACATTGAAATTGACCACCCTCCACTACGAGTCAGTTCCCTGATCAGCGGTAGCGGTTCTGCTTACGTTACTTAGTTTTCAGTTCAGGGGTACCGTTCACTGCACCCGCTGGAGCCTGAAGTCAAAGGACTCTCAGGGCGTGATCGGCTTGTGGGAAATTCGGCCAAAACGTCCTGTGGGAGTGACTTCGAGGATCGACAAATTAGCTCGGATGCCCCATAATAATCGCTTGTACCTTACAAGGCCCCCTTGTTGCAGAATTCCAATTGCCGATCGTCCGTATGCTATCACCGCCTTCCTCTTTAGTAGCAGAAGGGAGGGTTAGGGTTGAGGAGAAGGGGGGGAAGGGGGGAAAGGGGTTAGGGTTATAGCGAAGGGACCGTTGCCGTGCCAACGAAAACTCCCACAGGACGTTTGCTCCCACAGACCGTTAGATCGAGGTCCTGTGGCAGCGTCCTGTGGGAAGAGGTTTCTGGGCAGAAATGTGACGATCTTTCACTTAAAAGGCTAGCTCGACCGCCAAGACAAAAAGATACATCGCGGACAGGGGTAAAAACGCGGATGAATGATGTCCGGAGCAGGGGCAGAGGTTAAATCGGCCTTGGCACTGAAAACACTGCTCATTTAGGTATAGCGTCGTTTTCCCACAGGACGTTTGCTCCCACAGGACGTGTTTACCGTCCTGTGGGCCCCAGGCCGATCACGCCCTCAGTGGGCGCTCAGATCAGGGTAACCTAGCCATCAGATGGCTTCTTGGCCATCTTTACTGCATTATAACCACCAGCGACATTGTTCTGTTGGATGTCATCTCACAAGGAGGCTATCCCAAAGGAGGGTACCGCATATAAGCACGGTGATCAGATCAAGATGGGAACCAAGGACACAGAAGAGTTCAGTCGGATAGCAGTCATCCTAGTCTATCCAGTCTGAAATGAGCAATTATTATTGCTTCAACGAATGGAGAATTCCCAGCCGAGATCTCCCTCTCCTTCGGCCCTCCGCCTCACTGCTCATCGTTGATGAGGGTATCCAGTTCGTCGACCACCTCCTCATAGGTACCCTCGCCACCATTCAGCAGGGTACCCTTCATCTCCGCCTCCTCGCGCAAGGCGACCAGCTTCTGGGCGATGTCCAACTTCTGCTGTGGGACCTTGAGCATGGTGGTGACGCGAGCCTGGTTCTCCTCGTACAGGGTGGTAACATCCAGGCCGTGGATGCTCTGGTAGCCCACCTGGGCGGCGTCCAGCAGGGCCTCGGCGTCAACGATGCGACGCTTCAGGGCGTTGAGAACCTGGGCCTCGTCGACGTAGGCGGCGAGCAGGTGGTCAACCTGCTTTCGCTTCATCTTGTTGACGCTAAGACGCCACTCGCTGGGGACCTCATCGTGCCTCTCGTTAAGATGGTCCCGGCGATCCGCCTCGCGTCTGAACCCCTTTCCGGGGCAGAGATCAGGGTGGGGGCAGGGGAAGTCATCGTTGGGGCCGACACCAAAGTACTGACGGAAGAAGTCGTTGTGGGCGTTGCGGAAGTGCAGCCACATGCTGCGGTTGTTGTACTGGTGAGGACCTGTGGGAGAGCACTCCGGGCAGATCACAGCGTGGTTTCCCTGGGCACGGTCCTGTCCAGGGGCCAGCTGGAAGGGGACGAGCGGGGTGTCTGCGTAGGTATAATCATCAGCAAATGGCGCTCATTGCTTGGCATGGGCTACCATGAAGAGTGCCTACACTGGCTCATCTTGCCGTCATCCTCGTCCTGGCTGTCCACGATGTGCTCATACTCCGACTCTGGCTCCTCTGGAAACTCGTTTTCGTCCTCCTCTTGATCAGAGTCGGAGAGAGGACGGTCGCGTGGGTACCGGATGGCCTTACGAGGCCGGAGGTGGATGGAAAGGGGAGAAACGGAATCTCTGAACGCAGTCAAAAAAAGGTCAGCCTTTATACAGTTCAGGTATCGCAGGTGAAGGGCTTGTCTGGTCGCTCTGTCCTAGCCACGTCGCCCCTGCCCCGCCATCCAAAATGGATGTCACGATGAGGGGTGTGGCAGGATCAATCGGCGTCGGATAGGGCAAGTCCGAGGCACAGAGTAAGTCACTCGGCAGTAGCAGCTGATACACCATAATAGGATTCTCAGCTTTGAGGGGAGGGGGCTGGGAGCAGCTAGGCTGGTCGATAGGGCAATAAGCATATAGTAGAAAGGTGACATGAAGTATACTTACGAGTTTCTGTCGGCCATCTTGTTTGTTGATGTGGTATGAGAGTAAAAATGAAACTGTCCACGTCGGGGCAGGAGCTTGGGAGTGACGTCGTCTCAGGTTTTATAGATAGGTATGCAGTGAAGGAAGCACGGAAGAAGATTCTAGCTATAAAGTAGTTTGGAAGTGAAGCTCATCAGCTGTCATTCCAAACTCATTCAGCTTCATATAGAAAATTCCAGTACGTAGTGGATGCCAGGCACTGCTGGTAGTTACTGGAAAGAAGAATCTAGCTACAAGTTGGTTTGGAAGTGAGACTCAGCACCTGGGCAGCTACAATTCCAGCCTTAACCAGCCCCAAGTAGAGAGTTTGGATTACAGGTTCGAGATCATAGTAAGCAACAATATGGCCTGAAGAAACTACAATGAAAGGTGTTATCAGGTATGGCTCGAAATGAAGAGAGTAGAAGGTTGGTAATGCGTGTGATGTGTACAATTTCATTCTACAGACCAACAAATGTTGATCGTTGAGGAGAGGAAGAGCTCGCAAGACCCACCAAGATGATCCAAATAATGACAAGTTCTTCTATTATATACTCACATCACTGCAGGAGATTGCTCTAGAGTCCCGAGGGGACCCAAATGGAGTAAACTCATCTGAGATTTCAGTGGCACAATAGTCCTACTATAAAGAAAGTACATTCCCGGGAAAGATGAGTTATTATTGAGAGGTATGGATACTGCTGGAGGGCAAAGGAGGGCAAAGGAGGGCTCTGGTGGATCGGGAAGCGTAGTTACTTTGAGAAGGGGAGTCCGGCAAGGCTAAACCTAAACGCATCCACCCGACACCATCATATGGAAGGTATCCATGTATCCAGCCATACTCCACTTATCATCAATGAGATCTGGGGACTCTCTTCTCTTCTAATCAGGAAGCTAAAGCTATATACGTACTGCAGAACGCCCACCAACTGGACATACCTACCTCTAGTGACACAGCAAACTTGAAAAGTTTGAGTCCGACACAAGGCCACTTACACCATTACTCACCTACAAGATTCAATTGAAATTTTGTTTACATCAACACTAAGCCCCTACCTGGAGCTACACACATCAAACCTAAATTCTTGTGTTGATTCATTTTTGTGGGTCAAGTCCCAGAGACTATATTCCTATGAAAATTCTGCCTCAGAACAGCAAATGATTACTCTTCTAATGTATCTTTCTTTATCGCAAATGTAATTTGAGATATGATTGATTATAAGTAGACATTCCTATAGCCCTAGTAGACTTCTGTTGGGATTAATGAATCAAAGATGAAAGAAATCGAGAACTGAACCATAATTGCGTAAGTGGTGGTTGTTTTGTAAGCTGTTAATATAGCTATAAAAGCTGTAACAGGTTCCTCCGTACAATGGAGGATGCTCGAAAGCCTAGTACCCGAGATTACACAGTGCAGTTTATAGAAATAGCACCCATAATTGAGGTATGAAGAAGGGGTGTTTTAGTATAGGATCATTGAAGATCATATACCTTCAAGTAGGGGTTTCCTAGGTAGTACCTGGTTTCACTAGCAATTCTCGCCGACCAGCACCCACACGTATGCTGATTGATAAAAGGATAGTTGGAGATCTCCGTTCCAAATTATGGACCGACTTTCCATATGGTGCGTTTCTCTTGTAGTATATTAATTACACCAGGTATGTTGACCGTACACGAATCCAATTTGGTGAGATTCCTCTTTGTCTGTATGTTTTCCCATATTATACAGTTGATGTCCCAGGAGGACAATCAGCACATGAGATGTTTGTCGGGCTATACTCTGGTGTGCCATATACTGGATTTGTCCAGGTGCAAAACCACGACTCCCCGGGAAAGCAAAACAAGTGTGCACCTTGTCCTCTTGCTTTGCAAACGTCCGGGGTATCTGGCTTCACGCATTCTTGGCTGCCAACTGTGTTATCATCATCCTTAGCCTGTGGAGGGTTCACCGGTTAGCCAAATTCTATAATGGACAGGTTATCAAATCGGCGAGGGAGCCATCAGTAGCTTTGAGCCTACCTCTATGGTCCCAAAATACGGATGGGCAGCCGAAATCTGGACGGTGGTGGCATAGAGCGCCAACTGAAAGGCTTTGACGAAGATCATGGCTCGTAGAGTTGAGGGGTCGAAGTGGGAGTGCAGCTCTTATTCGGATGAACACTTTGGTCTGGGAATTAGGATGCAGTCCTGAGTGTGATTGCCTGTGGTCCGCTTTAGCACCGGGGGGCACGCTCAATCAGCGCGGCCCGTCATCTTTATACTTCCAGTTCGAGGTCAGTTCGACTTCTATGGCAATCGGGCTCGCGCTCTCATCTGGAGCCAAAGCGACCGATAGGCGTACCAGGTCGATCTGCCACGAAGATGCTCAGCTGGTCATTGTTTGTGGAGGACGGCGTGAAACGAAAGGACAGTCGTTGGAGGGTCGTAGGCGTTACAACGATAACCCCGGCAGGCCTGTCTTCGCCCCTTCTTTTGATTCGACAAGAAGGAAATGTTCATTTGTTTGTTCCAACTTTCGTGAGCCTCCTCGCGCCACTGCCTTGATCTCACGTCGTTCCTCTCGCGGTCATGCGGAGGCCTCGCCTTCCGATCGAAGATGTAGTGTATTCTTCCCGGGCATCCATCTGGACTTATGGGTTGTTATATAGGCAAGCTCCCGATCTTGTGCGCACTGCCATGCGTTGGAGTCGCACCGAACTCGGCTAACCGAAGATGCCGCGTCTGACGTGTGGTGCAGAAAAGGACTGGACCTCTGCGCCCGCATTTGCGTCTCACGAGCATGCCTTCGAAAAGTGTGCTCCTGTCCCTATACGTTGAAGAGAAGTCGGTACCGGTAAGCTTGGAGCTGAGGTGATGGGGGCGGCGCCATGCGCAAAAAGGCACTAAGATGGGGCTAACTCATCAGCAATGTATCAGAGACCTCCAGATATCTGGAATAATGAGCCTGCCATGCCCGTGGGCATGTGCACTCTTATGTCTGAGTCGGGTGACAGTGGGCATCTAGAGACACAATGTGGTCTGTCAATGTTTGGGGAATCGCGGCACAAACCGAGCGAGTTCATCTCTGGTCTGATGCCTACCTAGGTATTTAGTAATACCTCGTCCCATCATAAAACCCAAGTACCTGCGGCGTTAAGAGCACTATTCCGTGTGTCAGTGGCTTTTTTTTAATTTATGATCTAACGGATGATGCCTTTAGGTCACAGAGACTCCTTGTTTCTCCGAGGACCCGTGGTTCCATAACAGCCGGGCACATACAGTACGTCCTGGTTATACTTCAATGACAAACAATTAGAGTACGGATGCAATTTCAGCCTTCGAAGCACCTGGGTACTACCGAGGGCTATCACTTTGTGGTGCGCGTGGCGTATCACCAAGTCCCAGCTTCTGATTGTGCGGCAAGAGAAGCAAGGGCAAAAGGCTCGGGTATTTACGTCTTCCGCTGAGGTTTCTTACCTAGGGACAGAACCAGAAGGTGAAATATGTACTGGTAGGTAACTATCGAGAGATTACGTGGAACGACATCAAGCAAGCAGTCATGTCTCATTGTTGGCTAGCCACAAATCCAATGGCATCATGCGAGCGTTCTTTTCGGAAATACTACCCATATAGATCAACAGGCTGGGCAACTAGTTTAAAAGGGGATAGATCCACCGGGGAAACCAGTGCCAGTGGGAGCAGCACCACCAGGAAAACTGCCACTGGGAAAACCGCCACTGGGAGCACTGCCTCCAGGACCACTGTTCCCACCGCTGACAGCAACACCACCACCAGATGTCAGCTCAAAAGAGTAGGTCGGGGCTATAAAAAAAAAAAGTCAGACCGTCAGCAACCATTCACATCATAACGCGCTAGCCTGTCGTGGCCCACCAAGCTCAAGCTGAATTCAACGAGGGTGAACTTACTGTAAGACGCAGTGGAGTTGATTCCGACCAGAATCCAAGTGAAGATGCCATCGGTCAGGTCATCTCCAATGTACACGTAGTTGAAGACTGGGTCTGAAGTGGAAGTCTCGGTCTCCTGTTCGCCAAACACGCGATCCTCGGCATTGGTTGTAACTGGGTTGGTGTTTGTGTTGTAGGGGCTGGTCTCTTCCACCAAGTCGATGAGGCTCTGGTCCCAGAAGAACTGTCCGATGTGGGCAACTGATCCGCCAGTAATGGTGCCGTTCTCGAGCTGAGTGGCATTCTCATGCACGACGACATGTACGTGGGTTGTGCGGCCAGAGTACTAGTACAAGTGTTAGGATTCTATTTCGGAGACTCAAGTGGTTCATTCTGAGATCTTTGCAAGAGGGTTGGGGGGCATTGGGGGGGGGGTAAGTAAGCTCGGTTCCAGCAAGAATTTGCTACTCACATGGCCCGGGAACAGAGTATTGAACTGAACGACGCCGTCAGAGTCAGTCTGTTGGATGCCACGAAGGAACGTTGTGTTCAAGTTGGACGCATCATCTGCGTTCCCGTTCCCTCCTTCCTGAACACCTCCGTACACACCGGTCGAGTTGCAACTCCAGATGTCAGCCCAAACGTCGGCCAGAGGCTCGCAGGTGGAGATGTCGATGAACTGGATGTCGGAAACGACGGGTAGGCCTTCCTGGTCCTCGGCCAGATCAGAGCGGACATATTCGCCGGGGACGTAGAATGGGCCAACCTCGCCTTCGGGGTTGAGGACGGTGCAGGTGTTGTCGCTGAAAACATACTTTGGAGCATTGTCAGCCAAAAAGAAATGAAGTGTATCCGATATGTGTGGACCGAAGAGGTGGCTCTTGAGTCGTATGACGCAGGGGAACAAGTTTGTTTGTTTGGTAGGGAGACTTACGGATTCGTCACTGATGGCGGTTGTGGCGTTCAAGCCACCCTTGTGGTCGGTGTCAAGAACCGTGGTGGTGTTCCTCTTGATCAGGGGAGCTGCATCGACCTTGTCAGTGACATTCGTGCCCGGTTTCAGGGGGAAAAGACAAACCATCATGGGCAATACGCTTCGCCTTGCGGTGTTTATTCAGCGTCTGCTGACGACGGGCAACGGAGCGAGCAGCGACACCACGAGCCTCGAGCTTCGCAGCGCAGTTCTCAAGGGCTCGCTTGCTGGAAATATGGGCGTCACGAGCCTTGATGGCTTGAAGGTGCTCCTCTTCCTCGTGGCCTGGGTGAGCGACAGCAAGAGCTGCCAGGCTCAGAATGACGACCTTGTTGAAGATCATCGTGACGGTAAGCTCTGACTGAGTGTCGTGGTCTGAACAGAAAAAGAACCCAAAGAATGACGGTCGCGACGTTTCCTACCTTAAAAGACTGTTGATAGGACACTCCTGGTCTGGTCTCAAAAACTTCTGTCAAGGTGAAGACACGGTCATCTTATATAGACAACAGTCACACCAGCCATCTATTTCTACTTCTAAACAACGTCGCGACGGTATCATTTTCTCTCACAGCATCCCCATAGACAAGTCTTTCTCCGCCCACATTCCGCAACATGAAGGTATACCCTCTCATGCAGGAGGATGGCTCTTCCAGCGATTAAACCCTGCCTTCATATAAATTTATTCTAGGGTTGTTGAACGTCATATCAGTTGCCGGGCACTCAACCGTCTAGGTACGGGTCGCTGTCCCCAGTGAGACCTACAGTCACGGTGTCAAAAGCAGAAGGTCGTGTCTGTCCAACAACGTCGGTCAGGTTGCAATGGACAGCTCACGATTGGCTTCTCCCCTTGTCCCTACGGGGCGGCCGGTGGATGCGTGCCAGTTCTGGTCCCTATGGCTGCATGTCGGAGTCGCATTCGCACGAGGCGTCTTACGCGTCGCAGTCTAAAGATCGACCGGCTATAAGCTTAAAGAAGGGTTCGGAGGATCTTCTTCGCAGGATTAGCCCCGGTAGGCGGAATATGACGCCACGCAGATTGACAGACCAGGTATCTGAAGATCGCGCCCAGACTCCGGGGACGTGCTGATTAGATGGGGCTTCCTTCTTCCAGATCCACGCCATGCGCTGCCAGATTACATGGCCAATGGGACCGGCTCCATTAATCATTCTGGTGACCCTAGCCCGGCCGCCTCGCATCCTAATCCAAGATGGCTTCTGTGTATAGATATCTTGCGGGTGTCTGTCAATCTTGGGTTAAGTACAGTAGGTAATTTGCAGAGGCTTTGTTTCGAGTAGCTCCAAGATGTATTGAGCAATCCCAGGCTTCTACAGGTTCGTTCTCAAAAGTTTGGAGATGGGGGACTATAATCCGTCAGTTAATAAAGAATGCAATTTCGCCAAAGATGTCCTGGGGGTGTGGTTACGTACTTAGGTATGCATACAACCGAGGGTAAGGAACAGCAGCCAACCGACGCATACCTAGGTAACCTCCCCTTCCCCGGTGGTGAATATTCTCTGGAGATGGGTACCGAGCTGTCGTCTGCATTCGGAAGGTGATGGGAAACATACGCGCATGGCTGTCGGGAAGTGGGCGCTAGACCGTTGACGCAAGATGTGTGTTGGTGATTCGGCATGTGATTGATGGGGGCTCCTGATGAAGAAGAAAATATAAAGACCAGTAACAAGCCTACTACACGCAACCTCTCTCCCTGTCCACGTGTAAACCTCGTGGCTCAAAAGACACTAGAACACAATACCTCCGAGCCACCTACCTTCACATACGTATATTTCCCAAACTCCAAGCTTTCGTTTCCAAGTCAAGTGAAGACTGGTGGCAGTTCAAGGTTGGAAACATGTGGAAGTATGATTCGGTCAAGCCTTGGCTATTGTGGAAATACCTGGACACTGTACCGGATGAACATGCAGACAAACGGGCCCCCTGTTCCAATGTGTACATAATGCTCCACCCAACGCCGACGCTCAAATCAAGAATCCAGGAGAGCTTCTAGCCCAGGGGCGACAGACCTCCCCTAAACGGCTTCTGCGTGTTTGCCACCTTGGCATCGTCGACCCTCCACACGCCCTTCGTCTTCTCGTCATGCAGCTGCCAGTCGGTTCCTTTCGCAAGCTGGTGGAAGACGTCGTGCTGATCACCCTCTCGGCTGGTGAACAGGAGCGGCTCCCACGTCTCGCCATTTGCCTTCTCTTCCGATCGCATGCGCCTCTGCGCTTGTTCGAGCTTCGCCTTCTCTGCGACGGTCTCACGAAAGTCGCCACGGTGCAGTGCGTCAATCACCCCACCCCATGCCTTGCGTGACTCCCACGAGTCCTGCTTCTCGACGGGGTCATTTTCCATTGGGGCAGGTCTGTTTTCCACAGCGTCGACGTCGTACTTTTCGAGTGTCTCTCCAGTCTTGCTGTCCTTGATCGTCCAACCCTCGCTCCAACAACCGGCGATTTCGTAGATCGGGGTTTTCTTGGCGTCGTCCTTCCGATACATCTTTGCCTCGAACGTGTTCTTCTTGCCCCTGAACACGCCAGCGCCCGAGAAAGTCATCTCACTCACGTAACCCGAGCTGGAGACGATGGTATAGGTGCCAAGCACTTCGGGATATAGGCGACCAGAGAGGAAACCTCGGACCTTTACATCCGGTAAGGGGATCAAGTACTTCTCGTCGTACTTGTCTATGGACACGATGGCGTGGCCGACTTGTCGGATATCCACGCTAGAGCTGAACGTCATCTCAACTCGGGCGTATCCGTCGGCTCGGATGCCATGCTCGTCATCGATGATAGCCATGGCCGTAATAGGCGGGTGGTGGCTGACTTGCTCAGCGACCAGGCGGGTCGAGGCTGGCTTTCCATCGCCACTGTTCATGCCCAGGCCCAGCCCATTCATCTTGTCTTCGCCCGTGGTCTTCGAAGTCGGCACATGCGTCCACGACGCCAAGAAGAGCTCGCCGAGGAATGCATTCAGGGGCTTCTTGATGCTAACGCTAGGCGAGCCTGCAACGTAGAATTGGCTGCGCATGGCGATGAGGACCATACGAAGGACCAGCAAGCTGCGCTTCGCCTCGTCAGGTTCAAGCGCTGGCGCCGCGAACACTCCCGGCCGTTGCGACCAGCAGTGGCCGACTTCTACGACAGACGATGGCGCTAGGAAGAACGGCGGGGCAGTCACGTTGGAAAGATCTCCGGATACGGAGGATAGAAACTGCAAGTGGTAGACTCCCGTTAGTTACTGGCGGTGAAGATGCTTGCAGGACCAGTGTTGGGAGTTATGCGGAGGACGCAATCCGGCCTTGGAGGCAATGCTGCTTGTCTGCCCTCCGGGTATTCGTTTCGCCACATCGATAAGATGGCACTTACCCTGACGAGATCGCGGAACCGGGAAGACATCGAGACCTTGCTCGTATTGGTATTCGATTCCCTGGTCGTCTCGAAAGCGCTGTTCATGTTGTGGCTCGGGTTCCAAGGGCCCGTGGGCGAAGGGAGACCTCCGATTTCGAGACTCATGATGACTGGATTTCCACGAATTTCGCGCGGTTGTTGTTTCGGAATACTTGTTCGTCGTATCCCTCACGCGTCGTAGTCAAGATTGATGGCGTTGTATGTGTGCACGTCGCTATGCTGGCCGGTAATAATTCGTTGAATCGTTGTCTCCCTTGGCTAGCCCAAAAGTGAAGATTGTAAAATTCGAATGGGATGAACAGAAGACAGCTTTGTACTTGAAGATGGGTGGGTGCAGGTGTTCTTTATAAAGATCGAAACAATACGACACAGCGCGTGGAGCAGAGCAGGGAGACAAAGCGTTTCACGACTGTCCCATCTCCTAGGTTTCGTTCTGCCGTTTGCCGACTCGACGGGCATCCTTCGCCCCTGATCACATGCAAGCCAGATACTCGTCGCAGCTGCGGAACACTCATGGAAGCAGCCGCATCCGATGCACAATTACAGAATTAGTGTTGTTCTACACCTCCTGTGGTAACCTTACCCACTAGTTCAAGCTTAGTACCGTTCGCTTCACCGCTGATTCTCGGACACCAGATCCTCGGGACGATGCTGATTAGATAGTCTAGTCCATGCCACTACTCATGCACCCTGGCACCAGGTCACCTTCTCGCAGCTAAGAAAACGAGCACGAAGGGTCAAGATCTCATATCATAGGGCAGACGGTGGTTTTAGTTTACGTAGATGAGGCGATATTTGGGCTAGTGCCCGCACTCCCCCGAGGTCTCTACGGGATAGTAACACTTCTAATATAGGCGGCCGGTGCGACTTTCGCCGGAACCATTTGTATGCTCATTAGCTAGAACCTCGCGGGCTCTCCTTCAATCTTCTGTTCTGGATTTGGCGGCCACGCCTTCAGACGAGGCAGTGCCAGGCAGGCCACCGGAAGGGCGATGCGTTTCAAACACTCCCAGGGGTTGATGGCATGCGATGTGTCGTGCCATTCGACAATGTGCAAACCGCCTTTTCCCATTCCCTGGCACCCCTCTACCAGGACCTCACGCAGCCTGTCGTCGCTCCGTCACACAACTCGACAAGTGTGAAAATGCTGTCTACGTCTTCCGGGGGATTCGTCTCATGATCACCGTCCTGAAGGAGCCTCTTGGGAGCTCACCCGCAAAATCCACGGCCGAATTGGCGCCCCAGTTCTCATGCTCCTCCCTCACCGGACCCCAGAGCTCGGTGATCTTCAGATCTTGAACCTCGACTTCCTCAAAACCCAAGCGTCTGTAGAGTGGATAGCCATGGGGTGATGCCTCTAGCCAGTGGATCTTGCCTTCCCTGTCTGCGAGCTCGTTGCCCCAAGTGACGAGTGCGGTTCCAGCACCAAGCCGTTGGCGCGTGGAAGCGCAGGCGAGACGTCCCATGTCTAGTATGTGCAAATGTCAGACAGGAGAGACATGGTCGATTTTGGAGAGCCAGGAAGAAGAACCCACGCAAGCCTGGATCCCCTTTCATCCATTTCCTCTTCAGCCGGTGCAAGCCCCCGACGAAAGCGTTGTAGAAATCCACGTTCAAACCCTTGTCGGTCTGCTCAGCCGTCATGAGCTCAGGAACATCCCACTGCTCCTCCAGCAGCGGCTCCTTCACCAGCTTCCAGGTGCCAAAGGCAACGATCTCCGGTCGCCCCTCCTCCTCGGTCTCTGCCAAGATCTCAGCCACCATGACGATACTCTCCACCGGCGATGGTCTGCAAGGGTCGTCGTCCTCCGCGGGCGGTGGGAAGAAGCCCCGCCCGACATGGGCTCGAACACTCTCGCTGTCGCCGTCGGGATACATGAGGCGGTTCACAACGCCGGGGCCGAAAGCATCGAAGTAGACTCGGACGAGATCCGGCACATCAGCCGGCGTGGCCGGGCGGATGCGGAAGCTGGAGCTCGGAGATTCCGTGGAGGCCATGTTCAGAGCAAAGTATAGCGCCGAGAAAGTCTTGGAGATTGGAGAAGAGCTCCTCTGTGGGCTGTGAAGGCGCGGAATGAAAGCGGACCTCGCCGGTGCGGCCGTCCCAGAGATAGCGACGACGTCGAAGGGAAGTGATTTTCAATGCGTCTACAGCACAAGATGTTTTTTGTGGTGATAGTCATACCACTCTCGCGAACACGACCGAGTGGTGGTTCCTGGCGCTTCACAGCTTGCTTAGGCTGTTTTCGGCGTGACTCACTGGCCGCAGTCCCAACGACAGTGGGAGGACAAAGAAAACGATCCCGACATGTCTAACACGGGAATCGCGTCAATTTGGCAACTTCACAGAGACCCGGTATTTTAGTGGAGCGATTTCCAGCCCCTTCATCCAGACAGGGCCTGCCGTTTGCCTGGAACTGAAACGGTGTGCCTTAGATTTCTAAGTGATTCCTCAAGCCTTGACACTCTAAATGTGATCTCTGCCGATTATGGAATAATGCCCACGGGTCCCAAGGTGGAACATACAACACATTCCTCGGTCCTGGGGGGGGGGGGCAAAAAGTGAATTCGTTGATCGTCCCACCTAACCACGGTGTTTTGCGCAGTTTATTGTCGATTAGATCACCCCCAATCATAATTTGTATTAATCTCGTTGCAGTCGATTGCAATCCAAATGTGGCTACTCTCGTTAAAGTGCTCTACCTAGGGGATCTCCACAAGAATCGTGCAGACAGAGATTATGGGTACGATCTTGACAGGTATATTAGTACTGGCCCTCCAACTCGGAATGATGTTGCGTCTGGCCCCGGGGTAGCCATTGTCGTATTCAGAAAACATTTAGGTTTCTAGGGGCTCAACGGCAAACCATATAGTTGATATGAGTTATACAATCCTTATGAATGGTGGTGATGGCAGCTGATAATCCTGAACGGGTCCCATATTTGCAAATAATTGCTTAAATGATGCGCAATCACTCGGATCTGGAACAGTCGTCGCTGACGTTGCCAAGCAGCTTATTCCAAGTGTTCATTATAGTGTATACGGTCAAGAGAAGCCACTTCAAACCGGTATTATGGCATATGCTTGGCCGGTCTGTGCAATGGCTGGGGTCCAAGTTGTTGACACGCTGCCTGAAGACTTTTGCCATGTGAATCGGACTACCCTATTATACTACTACAACACTACACTGTATGGTGAGGATTGTTTGTGCAAAGGAAAGCTGGTATCTCTGTTTACGTGGTGTGGTGTCTATCTACCTCGCTACCTAAACCAAGGAAATTCAATGCTAGCACTGCGTTGCCGTCAGTCTGGTGTCGCTGTCTATGATGTTGCTTCCGAGCATGCCTTGCGTGAGTAGTCTGACGAAAGAAGACTCGTGATACCATGACGGGAGTGGAAACATTATCGTGACCCCAAAATGTCCTGTCGGTCACTATCAGAAAGGAAAAGTGAGCAAAACATCCCGCATGACAAAAACGACCACGTATATCCATGCAAAAAAGCCCAGGTCGTCATCGGTATCTTCTCCCAAGCCTGGAAGCCGGTCTACCTCTTCCTCCTCGAATCCGGCTCCCTCCTAGCGCTCTCGTTCTCCGGAACCGGCGTCCCGCCAGGGCTCTTCAGCGCGCCCATGGCCGCAGCCCCGAGCGCCGCCCTCGCGACCTTGACGCCCGCGTTCGGACTCCCCACGGCGCCCACCGCCGCCGTGGCGCCGGCGGTGAGTGCAGCCTGCGCGGCGGCGGCGAACCGCGGGTCCGACAGGAACGCGAAGCTGCTCCGCCTGCTCTTGGGAGCGCCGGCGGGCGGCACCGTCTTGCCGTGGGTCAGCGACGGGCGCCGCGCTTTCGTGGACGACGAGTAGGTGGACGCCTTGCTGCTCCCGCTGTAGTGGGTGCGCGCGTCCCCCCTGTCGCGGTGGTCTCTGTGCCGCGCAGACCGCGTATCATCGTCGCTCCGGTGGCGGTGGTGTTGGTGGTGGTGGTGGTGCCGTCGGCTGGATGAATCGTCCTTGTGCCGCGGCGGCGAGGACGAGTGTGAGTAGCGTCTTTGGTGATGGTGGCGCTTGTCCTCCTTGTCTTGTCTGAAATCCGGCGTGGTGCTCGCGGTGTTCAGCGGGGGCCGCTTGGGCGGACGCCCGCGGTCCGCGCGCGGTGGGTAGCGGGATTCTTTGAGCTCGCGCGGCGCGCGACGATCCTCGGGGTCTGTGTCATGCTTCCGAGCGCTGGAGACGGAGCGGGACTTGCGGCCGGAGCGGTGCCGCTCGCGGTCTTGGTCTCGGTCTCGGTCTCGGTCTCGGCCTCCGGTGCGTTCGTCTTCTGATGGCGGTGTTGGGGGCCGATCGTGTCGGCGGCTAGAGTGGTGTTCCATGTGCTTGTGTCCTTTCCCTCGAGATGAACTCTCCTCTGAGGGCTCTGGTGTTATGTTCTGGATGTCTGGCCGGGAGTGTGGATAGGACTTGGTGCCCTTGTCTTGGTCGTCTGGGGCCACATATTCGTAGTGACCATCCAGCCAGTCTGCTACGTTAGACTGGGCTCGGTTGAAGCTTGGTTTGGACATGACGGAGGGGTTTTATTGGAAGTCAAATGACTCTAGTAAGTTACTGACTCGATATTGTAAAACCAGAAACAATAACTGTCAAAGAGCAACTAGAGACAGAAAGGATCTCGTGGCGCTGATATATGTCCCCAAGGCCTCCCGCGCAAGCAGGCACCGAAGCTCGGTTTAGCAAGGTCCAAGATGGGGCGGATGGTCAGGTGGGAGGAAGGTCTCGGAATAAGCCTTGGTATAAGCCACCCTACCGTGACTATGACTCGACACGAATCCGGGGAAGATAGGAGGATGTGGGATACCTGTGACAGGCCAGCAAGGGGAAGCGAACACGTCTTGGCTCTTGGTTCCTTGCAAATGATATGATATGGGTTGATGAGAGTGAATCGAGCGAGTCAAGTGAGCTGGGCATTTATTCTGTGCGGACGGCGGCTGCTTTATTACCCAGTGCACACCACCAACAAAAGCACACCACCCAAAAAAGCACAACTTGGTCTGACACTCGCCAACGCCGAGTGTATCATCAGCATGGTGGGATGATGGGGGGGACGCCGTAGATCGGAGCAGAGCTGGGTGTGGTAGGGATCAACCTATCCACGACGAATTCTGTATCTGGTTTGCAGTGAGAGAATCTCGGATACACCTGGCACACTCGGTACGATGGTGTGTGCTCATTACTTTTCCATGCGAGCATAGGCATTGGGTTTCGTTGGGGACTGAAATTTTCACAACATCAGTCCGGACAACCACCTTGGACGGTTAGCTCTTCCAATAGGATGGTGTAGAGGGAGAGGGAGGACTGGGAGGGAGGGATGAGAAGGGCTGGTGATCCCCGTCAGCTGTGGCGGCCAAGCAGCCAAGGCCACCCACGGTTTTGATGCGGCCCCTCGCCACCCCCATACCATGGTAGGTGAAAAACTGGAGACGCCGGACGCCGCAATGTAACATGAGATCATACCGAGAGACCGGCCCATGACGGCGGCCCCCGTGAACCAGACCTTGCTGGCCGTGTTGCTGCAGTCTGTTGTTATGCAGCCATGCGAGATGCTTGAGATGATGATATCGCAGGCCGATCTCCCTGCACAAGACACGAGACACTAGGACAGACGGTGCCACGTCTAGTGTAGTGGCAGGACGTCATGGCGACAGGGCGACAGGGCGACGCGCAGGTACCCGGTAGATGCAGCTGTCTTGCGCGCGCCGCACCGCCATGCAGTAAGTAGCCTTCAAGGTTGCTTGTCTTCGGGTGCTCGTCTTCGGGTGCTTGTCTCCGGGTGCTCAGGCGCTCTCGCTATATCGTATCTACATCAAACTGCCAAAGTCGAAGCGGCCGTGAGACGGCAACCCAGACAGCGATTGTGCGCCGGCAAATCAGCTCCCTCGCCTGTGTTCCGTCTGTTGCCGTCCTTGGGTGTGCCAGAGAACGACCTGCCCGCTTCCATTGCCCAGAGACTGGTCGGTCGATACATGGTGGCGGATATCCCCCGCGGCCCTCCTCGTCCGCGTCATCTGCAGGCGTCCCAAAGTGGCAGTGAACCTGTCATTCACGGCCCCTTCTTCCCGGATCCTCCTCGCCCCGCCCGGGATCCGCTGTCGTTGGAAGCTTCCCCAGATCTCCAGATCCAAGAATCTAGACCGCATGGCCGACGGCCCATGCTCTCGGGGGGACGAAGCAGCCCTGTTGTTGCTGCGCGTACCTGTATCAGGCCGAAAATCCGAGCAACCTTACCGCGCCTACATCGGAAGCAGAGAAATCCTCTCTTGGGTTTGCCTTCATGGTGTGCGGATGACTCGTGAGAAGCGGAGCGGGACGCCCTGCATCTGTCCGCTTCGGGACGTTTGCCCAGAGTCATGATGAACGCGGCCGCTCGATCACCTATGTGTTGGATCGCCCGTACCCCTCTCGTGGGGGGAGGACGAGACGTGGTGCACGTCGATTGTGTCCCACGTCTTGGCTGCCAACCTTGGAGTCGCGAGGGAGCTGGTGAGAGGTCGACGAGCTGAGCCGTCGATTTCCGATGCTTGATTACCACATTGTTTGAGCAAATGGAATTTGGCGATGACTGATGCGTGTTGGTAGAAATCCGAGGACAGGTTGGCCACCAGCCATGACGGTCGTTACTGCAGCGCTGGCACCAATCGGTCCCAGACGTCCCAGACGTCCCAGACGGGTATGACGGTCGTGGAGGGCTACGAGGTGGTATGCTAGCCGGGCCCGGGGACACGAAAACCAAGCGGCCTCTCGTCTTCTGTCTTCTGAGACAGATGAAGACGAAGCGCAGAGTAATGCGTGTGGCCTTCGTCTATTGGCGATCGCCGCAAAGGACTGCCAACGTCATCTTTTACCAGACACTCGAGCTTTGTGCCGGACGTCTCGTCTCCGTCGAGGAACTTTGATAGCACCTGTGCAGAGAACTCAAGATGTCGTGGGAGGCATTGCTCGCTCGAAAGACCCTAGCACGTTCAACCAAGCTCCGCTCTATGTCTGGTAGTCACTGCCACTAATCTTGAGTCTCGGCTTCATCACTTTGGCATTTATCGTCATTCTCTTTGTGGAGGAGGCTGCTCTTAATTCCGAGCCACAATATGCACACTAAGACGCCAGCAGCGTGAAGAAATGGTTCCATGCTGGGGTTCCTGAGCTATTGCCAACTACAAGTTCACTGCTTGGGGAAGCTCATCTGTGGAAACCTCTAACTCTCTATCTTGTCCTCTCCATCGTAGATATTTCTAAATCTCGTCCTGGTCTGGAGGATACAATCAGGATATAGTTACCGTGGTCCCAACGTGGGAGCGCGGGGGCGCCGGTATCCTTGATTGCTTGTGGACCATCGAGCCTAAAATTCTAGGCTCTTGATGACGTGACCGGTTCTCCGGTGCTGCTCTGAGACGGACTCGAGGGAGGATGTGGTGGCAGCCGGTGTGGTTCGTTTGCCGGTCCAATTGCGTGGTTTTCGGTGCCCTGCTCGCTGACTTTCTCGGTTTGGCTCATCCTTTCTGGTGCTCTTCGGTCAGTGTCTGAGGTTGGATTGGATTATTGAAATACCACCCCGTCTACCAAGCTGCTCTAGGAGCATCTCGATCGGACATGAGAAGGGAAAAGAAATATTATGGCCGGTGAGCAACATACCTTGACCATGTCGGTGTCCTGGTTGATCTTCGAGGACAGCCCGCCAGCCACGTTCTGGCCATCTATCATCTCCTCCTGAGAACTGGGATCTGTTGTGTTTGTTCTGTTGAAAATTTGGCCTATGGTGCTTCCATAGGGAAGACTACGCAAACGATAGGGTAACGAGTCTGCTGGTTTGATGAGAGGCTGCAAGATAAATCGAACGGCTAGTTAACATATAGAGTACTGGTAGGATAGGGAAGAGATACCCACAGGAAGTCTCCTAATACGGTGCCTCATAGAGATGGATTAGGTACTTCCTTGGGTAATGTGTCTGCTTTTGCCTAGGTATCACGTATCTATCACCTTTGACCGCGCTCGCTTGTAATTCACCGTACAAGAGAGATACACTATGCTCCTCGTGGGCCCAGTCCAGTCTCTTAAAGACAGACTCAAGAGTATATAGGGCGGTGATGAGTTTGGTCCAAGGTCTACCCATTGTTGGCCACTAAGTCTCCCCCTTCGTCCACGTATTCGTCGCTGTCGGAAATCATAGAGAGGATTCGAGGTCTGTCAACAACACAGCAACATGGATCAGGCATGGGATAATAGAAGTCCCCTCACTTGAATCTGAGAAACCGAACTCTAGTGACTTGGCTGTTCTCAGGGGACGGCAACTTGGCTCGCTCGAGAGCCTTGATCTTTTCGACTATGTCTCCTTGACACGAGCTCTTCTGCTGTTGAAATTCTTTCTCAAGAGCGTTTTCATGAACCTAGGGCATCCTCAGATTATACGGTATCGTCGACATCATGATTATTGACTATCTGTGGTGGTCTTTCCCCGGACGTAGTCAGCTGCTCATGGAATCAACAGAATTGGGCGGGCTCTCTGTTGGCGAGGTTGCTTACAGCGGTAGAGGTCTCGGCGGGGAAGCATAAGGACCATCAATATTGTAAATATAGTAGAGCCTGGAGGTGGTATTGTCCTCACATTCGCATTCTGGCGAAAGTGGCTCGCTCCCGGGAGAGTTTTCATCTGACGCTTTCGCTCCTTCTCCTTCTCCCGCTAAGTCGCCCATCCGTTGGAACATAGGTAATCTTCATTGGATCTGCCTTTCTTCACCTAATTAGCATCAGCTAGACGCCAGCTGAACTCGCGGAAGGGCCTCGTCGTGGAAGCGCGACCACTTCCGCTCTCGATCCTGGTTGCGGACCTCGTCCATGACTTTTGGTGGGGATTCAACCGCAGCCGGCCGGTTCGTGTCCGACAATCCTGAAAGAGTAATAAAAATTAGACCCAGAGAAATAGAGGTGAATGGTCGGTCATCCTCACTGGTTTGTTGATGTGGGGACTGGAAGCCAGGATGGGATTTCGGGGTGAACGGTAGCTTGTGGCTAAGTATCTGGGTGGATACAATATATTCGGTCTATATGTGGCAGCTTGAGTTTCTGCAGCGTGTTCTGCGAGCCTCTTGAATCTTCTCTGTCCGATTTCTGTGGTGTTGGGGCCATGATTGGTATCATGGCAGACATGACCTGTGCCGCTGTGCGCAATAGAACATTCTCAGATTCGACAGATCTAGAGGGACCTTGATCCGTGACATTCTCAAAACTAAGAAACTCCCTCTCGAGAGTTGGATCTCTCTCTATAGTGTTGCAAGCCTATGGCGCGGAGTTTGAGGTGTCGATTGGATGTGGATGTTGAGCCCAAGCCGTTCGTTCGTTTCTACATCGATGCCTTCCCTTTTCACGTATATGCTATCAGTCGCAAATTTTTGCTCAAACAACTAGGTGAATGCTGCGAATGATGGTTATGACATGCAAGTGTTTGTATGGTTGGTATGCCCGTGCCGACTTGGCAAATGATTGTGGACAAGAGGAGAAATCTTTTTTTTTTTTAGAGGAAGTGGGGGGGGGGGGATTTGTAGCACTCAGCAGGATGGATGGCTCCTCCTCCTGCTATCGCTGCTCATGCAAAAATGAAATCTGATTTTCCAGTATGTATCCATCTATTCTGGAGAGGATGCAAAGTTCTTTGAATGCAAGCGCTCATGCTCTTCAATCGACGGATGACACTATGGTGACCCGACCGTTGGGTTGCTCCGACAATGATGCTCTATCAATCTTGCGGAAAATAAGGTTTGAACGCCAGACACCAACGTGTGTAAATCCCCCCCAGCCATGTTTCTGAACTAGCCGAACATGATCGGACACGACGAGCAACCGCCCATCGATGCATCAGCTCAAACCCTCGCCGTCTTGACGAGCCCGTCCTGCTGCCTCATGGCCTCAAACTGGGGACTCTCATACAAGGCCAATATCTCATTCCACCCATCCCTAAAGATGTTCGCGGTCCAGTGCGTGTTATCGCCCAGAATCCACAACTTCTCGTGCACGATCTTGAGCAGCGCTTCGTCCTCCTCCTTGGGGTAGTACCCATTCCACTCCCTGCCCAGCATGGTGGGCGGGAAGGGCCCCTCGGGCGAGAAAGCATAATTCAGGAAGGCCTGCTCGGCCATCTTGTTGTCGAACTTGGTCGTGTCCTGCGACTCGCGCAGCAGGCGCGCGTGCATGTACTGGTTGGGCTCCAGCACGACGACCCCGACGTTGATGTGATCCCACAGGCCGTGACCGGCCCACACGTAGTCGCAGATGTCCGCCTCGTGCACCTTGTCCTCGGGCGGGAGCAGCTCGGGCTTGCACCTCTGGCGCGGGGCGACGCTCTCGTCAAAGATCATGTCGAGGTTCTGGACGGGGAAGGCGTCGAGGTCGAGGAAGACGACGCGGGCGAGGTCGGTCTGGGCCCAGATGTTGAGCTTGGAGAAGAGGTCCTTCCACCGCGCGAAGGGGAAGATGTCGCCGTCTTCGTTCTTGGGCGGGTCCCACGGCACCAGGTCCAGCTCGCGCACGATGGCGCCCTGGGCGGCGAGAATGTCGCGCTGCTCCTGGGGGATGAAGGGCGCGACGAAGACGACGACGGGGTGGAAGGCGGAGCGGGACTTGGGGTCCCACAGCAGGCGGTAGACGAGCTGCTGGGCGGAGAGGAAGTAGGGGTCGTGGATGGAGTTGTTGCGCGTGGAGAGGTAGGTCGCGTAGGCGTATTGGTGTGGGCCGTGGTCGTTATGCGGGGCGTATTGCTTCAGGGTGGCGACGGGGAATTCTGGTTGGCGATACTCGAGGAGGTCGTCTTGGAAGGGGAACTTCAGCTCGTTGAAGGGGGAAGAGGCGGCGGAGGAGGAGCTGTCGCCTATCTGTGCGCCCGGTGTCGCATCGTTGGAGCCGGCGGTCGGGAATTGTGGTGGTATGGGGAACTGGATGACAGTTGTGGTTTGCTCCTGCGGCTCCCAGTGGAAGCTCGACAAGCTCAGGATGGTCGAGTGGTAGTAGATCAGCAATGCTGTGGCGAGGGCAAGGAAGAAGATCCTCGCCGGGCGAGACACCTGCGTCGTTGGTGAGCAATCTGTCGCAGTCTGTCGCAGTCTGTCGGAGTCGGTCGGCGTCTATCTCCCCCATGTCTCCGGCGCCAATTCTGCATCCGAGGGGGGGTGGTCAATCGCAACTCACCATCATGGCTGCTGTGCGCGCGGTCTTAAAATTCTAGCAAGACGGGCAGCAGTAAAGCAGCGAGCGTAATACGATTCCGCACAAGACTCATTCGAAGGGGAAGGAAAACAGGAAGGTGGCGGGCGAGGTGAGCTGAGCGCATCCTGTTTCGGCGCTTAAGAGAAATAATGGGTCTAAATGCGCGCCATCATGTTCCAAGCCCGACGGCGTGGTCATGGCTACATCACTGGGAGATCGTCGTGACCTTCTTATTCGAGGGAAAGGGGCTTCACGTTCGGGTCACGAACCGCCTTTCGTAGAATTACAGGGAGCATAACGTATTGATATTGATTCAAGAAGGACAAAGGCAGCCAAGATTCACAATAGCCACATATTCTCCCAAGCATCATAATAGAGATAGACATTCAATACTAATAATATCGGTAATAAACGAATTCGAAGTACATAGTACAAGCCATAACGCCACAAAGCCATGTACACGTAATGCAGCCAAGAGACTTGTCGGTCATGTCTTCCAAACCGAGCTAGCCTCGGAACCAGGGCTTGCAACCCCCGTGTCATACACACACCTACACATACATAGTACATATATACATACATACATACATACATACACAGCAAAGTAAGGGTATCATGCATACAGGTGTTCATGCCTCATCAAGCTGAGGCATGCACAGAGGAACAACAAAAAATCAAGGACGCTCAGGGTCTAGGGCCATCGATCCACAAGCCCGACCCTGATCAGCGCCGGGGCCATCACACCGGCCCGCATCAGACCCGCCCGCACAGCCGCTCCAGCCCATCCTTCAAGGTCGAGCAAATTATCCGATATAGTACCAGTGATAATAAGACTGAATGAGATTGGACTAGCTGAATATTTTCAATACTTCTCAGCCTTGATTTTGAAGCTTCACCTTCGGACCTTACTTAAACTCAAACTCCAGCATATATAAGAAAAGAGCATGCTCCTAAGCAGGATTAATGAATTAGGCATGCCTAAATAAAGTTAAGATTTAAAGTGCTAAGAATAACTATAGAGGAGAGAACTAATAAATATCGAGCCTTAAATAGGCACTATTCAGTGGATCTAGAGCTAACCCTATCCCTTAGCTAGGCAAAGCCTAAGCCTATTATAAGATGCATTTTAGGCGCATAGCTTCCTTAATTTTCGTATCTGTAAAGGGTTGGCCCAAAGGGCTCTAGACTAGCTAGCTTGTCTGCAGCCTCAGCTAATATGAATAAAGGAAACTATTACAGCTTTTATAACTATATTAACAGCTTAAAAAATAATAATTACTTAGCACCTAGTTTCATGGTGTGATGGGCTGAGCTGTGCCCTAGCCTATATCAGTCTGGCTAGCATAATCCTAACGTTCAGGATTGACTCACATTAGCTGAAGGCCGCAGATAAGCTAGCCAGCCTGGAGCCCTATAGGCTAGCCCTTCACACATGGTTCTCTATAAGCGCTACCAGGGCCTGTTATGTGGGCTCCACCTCTGATACTACCTACCTCTAGGCAGCCATCAGCTCCCGAGGATTTTTATTAGGGTGATCCCCCGCTTCTGCTACTATAGCACAGGCTAGCAGCAGTGTAGCTTGTAAGCATGTTTGCTAGCACATGAGAAACAACATATCTCCTGGAGGAAGAGCTTGTATTAATTCTCTGGATTGTCACAGCACCCGGCCCTATGAATCTAACCGACTGCGGATCTGCTGATGGGGCAGAAGCATCCTTGGAGGTAGCTTTGAGATGTAACGATGGTGTTAACCTGTGTGATCGATGCAGTAGCTTCGACATCCAGGTTCTCATCTCGAGCACGAAGCCATGGCGTGCATGGCAGGTCACGGATGTCATCCAGTCGGCAAGCAACGGCTGTGCCTTCTGCGCCTTTCTGCTCGAGAATCTTCGTCCAACAAACAATGAGACGATGGCGGACAAGGCGCTGTCCAAAGCCCAGAAGTCCAAGACTCTGTCGCGCTTCCTCGCACCGACCCTTGAAAAGTTCCAGAGAGCCATGGACGGATGGATCACCTTTTCGGTTCCAGGCCGTGACAGGACCACCACGACCGAGAATCAAGATGGAATCTCGAAGATTAAAATCTCCATCAGCAGGACGATAGCCGGAGACGATAAGCATGTCGAGTTCATTGTGGCGCCTGGCCCAGGTGAGCAAACCCGACCGACTTGTGCTGTTCTCTTGCTGATAGTCCAACCCTAGGCATGTCTGAGGCCAGCCTAATCACCGGAAGTCTGGTCAAGGAGAGTCATCTCCCTTCTACTCACATCGCAAACTCCATCAAAGAGTGGCGTCAGGTGTGCCACGACACGCATGAGTGCTGGAAGCCGCTAGCCGAGAGGCGGAACAGGCGGCTTGACTATTGTAAGCCATATGGTTCTGTCGGCGACAGCGAGATAATCAGGAGGGATTGGAGCGTGGATAAATTGGCTATGAACGCTGCGCCGGTCGAGCCCGTTGAGCTACCACCTGTGGAGACAGAGAATCACAGACTCGACAATGTCGCTCTTCCAAGTCGGTGCCTTGAGATTGTGCCTGATGCGATCTCGGGCGAATGTCGCTTTCGGCTTCGAGAGACCGGTGGCCAGACGGGCAAGTACATTATACTAAGCCATCGATGGGTGCCTGATACGGAAAGAGTCAGGACGTTGAGGGAAAATTACGATGCGAGAGTCGGGCGCTCCCTCGGAGAGAGTGATGTTCCCCCGATTGCGCCCGGCGACGTTACACCACTCTTCCAAGAAGCCGCACAAGTCGCAGCGAAGCTGGATGTCAAGTATATCTGGATCGACTCTCTCTGTATCGTCCAAGATGATGCAGAGGACTGGAAGAAGGAGGCAGTGAAGATGGCTGCTTACTACGAGAACGCATGGCTTACCATCGCCGGCGTAGCCATTAATCCTGATACCGGCGGGTTATTCCAGTCAGTCGATATGGACTCGTTCCCCCCTGTCGTCCGCTTGCCGTACACAGACGAATCCGGCCAGCGCGAAGGTTCCTTCTGCCTTCAGCCAATTCAAAATCCACGGCTTCGCCAGGTGTATAATGAAAGGATTGCCAACAGTGAACTGCTCGGACGCGGTTGGGTTTTCCAGGAATGGCTGCTGAGCACTCGTACCATTGCGTTCTCAAGTGCCGGTGTTTTCTTCATTTGCTCAGAGTCATCTCCACACTCCGTTATCAATGGAAATGTGCCAGACGAGATAGAAGGGATCCCAGACAAGTCGTACAAAAGCGCTCTTGATCTGAGCCTGCTCAGTAGAAGCGATATATTTGAGAGTTGGCGGCGGGTTGTCGAAGCATATTCTCCACTCAGCTTCACCAAGCTCGAGAGTGACAGACTTATCGCTCTGAGCGGTGTTGCCGAGGAGTTCTGCAAAGCACAGAGGAATTTGGGACCAGCTCATGTTGACGATGATCCGGCGAGAGTCAGCGGTTACCTTTCCGGCCTCTGGGCGGACGACATAGGGAGAGGTCTGCAATGGGAAATCGTTGACAAGAGCCTACCTCTTGTACGATTCAAGGGCTTTCCGACTTGGTCCTGGGCGTCTCTCGCGCAGCGCGTTACCGACGAATCTGGCAAAGATGTAGTCCGAGGCACCCCGGCGAGATGGCATACCTGGTGGCCCAAATCGACCGACCGGGCCAGGACATGGTTTAAAGTGGTCGATGTGGCCTCCATCGCCGTCGATGACGAATCCGAAGCCCACTTCGATGAGGCGTGGGCCGCCACCACCACCCTGAACAGCGACTTTGGCATCGAGAATCGCTTCCTGGCCCTTCGAATCTCGGGAGAGCTGACGAGCAAGTTTCAGCTTGACACTGCGTGGGCAAGCAAACAGGAGATGGATGATGTCGCTGAAGTCACGGGGACGTGGCCGGTGAGTGGCGGCGGAGGCAAGAAGGTATATACAAGTTCAGCATGGCACCGAGTGCGTGCTTCCAACGGGAAAGGCAAACCTATTGGTTGGGCATCTTTTGACGACCCGGGGTTGCAGGTCGACAACACGGACTCTGGACCACGCACAAGGGACGGAAGATCGATTCATGCCTTCCACCTCAGCAAAGCATACAAGGTCCCAATATCCCCAAGCATGAGCCGTTGGGAAAACCGCAGCAAGGTGAGTATCTTGACCGTTCTCTTTGTGGCAGCGATGGACCGAGGACCGAACCATACTCCGTGTTTTGAGCGCCTGGGTGTTGGACGGTGGGTACTTGGATTTTCGGAGGAATTTCAGATGGAGTTCCGGCCTAAGATGCAGGAGTTTTGGTTAGTCTGAAGGTATGATGAGAACCATGCTCGATGACTAGGTATCTAGGCAGGTAATTATAGAGTTCGTCGGTGACTCCGCTGGTTGGCCGATGATCTGTAGGTCCTAGGAAGACGATCGCCAGCGTGATAGACTGATGGTCACTCGTCTGATAGTTTCCAGTGAGAGGGCCTGCCACAGGATGACCAGCTGCCCTGACGTCTGCATTTCTGATGGGGTAACCTGTCAGGTATGTGGAAACTTGGGACAGCTTTCTTGACAACAGTAGATCATGGCAACTGGAGCATCAACCAAACCCAGCCAGTCTCCTGAGGGCATCCAGAATATAGACTATTAAATGACAGATGGAACGTCAAGATGACCAGTTTCTAGATGGGATCCGCAAATTCTGTCCGAATGGCGTCCCGTCACACCAGGGCTTGCAAGCTCCCGCCAAAGTCCACTGAGGCCATCACTGCACCGCATCCATCCCGCCCGCCTTCCATGCACTAACCGTCTCAGGCCACGACTCGACGAACGCGCCGTCAAACTCCTGGCACCGCCGCACGCCATCGTCGGCAATCTGGAACCAGCTCGGCTTGGACCGGACAAACATATGCGAGCCGGCCCTGGGCAACTCACGATCACTGTGCACCACGGTCGCGGCCGCGACCCAGGGCCTCTCGGGATAGGCGTCGTACTCGAGCGTCAAGGTGCCCCCGCACGAGCCGCAGCAGGACCGCGAGGCGATGGCGCTCAGGCGGAACTCGCGTTGTGGAGCCGGGCCCGCGAAGGAAAGGCCGGCGCGAGGGATGCAGAGCCATGCGATCACGGGCGCGCCCGAGACCCGCTGGCATTGCGTGCAGTAGCAGAAGTCCAGGTTGGTGGCCGGCTGGGTCGACGTCCAGGTCACGGCGCCGCAGGCGCATTGGCCTCGGATAGAGGCATCGGACATATTTTTGGTTGGAAGCGTGGGGAACTGACGATGACTCTTGAGAGAGGCGTTCGCTCTTGGGTGCCGGAACAATATAGGTAGTTGAATGAAGGTTCTCATCGCGGGTTAATAAGAGGTAAGCCGAGCCCGGACCGTGGTGATAGCCGGGCGCCGGGCGGGGCGGATCGGTCGAACCGGGTCATGGGCTGCGACTTTGTATTGACCGATCGCTAATGCAAGAGAGTTCATAGAAACTTGTCCAAGACTACACGATTTGTTCTTTCAATCCAACGTGCTTGCAACGGTGTCGAAAAGGCTTGTTTCCATCCATAGTGACGGCGGACGCCTCTCACAAGCACAGAAGCGGGGCCTTCTACATTACGATGATACCAGGGCATGAACAGGGCAATACCCCGTGGGCCTCTTGGTTTCCTGGGATGGCTTGTCTCTCGCTCTGCGCTGTATTGTCCCGGTGTCTGAGACACTGAGGTTGTTGTGAAGCCCGAAAGAACAAGTGGAAGCCCGGGCAGGGCACCTTGATAAGAAGCTTAGGTAAGTATGAGCGATAACTATAACGTATGGAGTTAGTGCAAACGGAGAAATGAATAGTTCTAATAGCATTCAAGATAGTGCTAACTAATAGAACTGCTTAATCTTCTATTGGCCGTGATTTTATAGGTAGCCTGTGTAAGTCCACATTTTTATGAGTATGCTGCGAGGCACTGACTAGGCGGACATGTCGTAGGCACCAGAGACATTGAGGTATTCATGGCCCCATGTTGCTCGAGAAACTACTTCTTCCAGCAGATACTGCATAAGGAGGTCCGACACAGCTGAGCAGTTATTCTACCCGGACGATTTTCGGGACTATGTTCCCCCACAAAATGGGTCACTGATTTCTTGACATCCTTGTTCCTCCAGAACTCAACCTTGGAAGTTTGGTACGTACCAGCACATACAACTCTGCGAGTCATCAAGGTCCTCACTCTCGACTCAAACGGTATAAAGAGCATCGCATCGCCTCGACTATGCTAACTCTTTTCCAATCTCTAACCTAATGACTCTTTAATATCGTGTTCTCTGCGTTTTCCCCATCTTCCGGGTTTTCAATTCGAAAGGACAGCAAACTTGAAGCTACTTCAACCCAATTTGTGACACCTGCATCCGTTGAAGGATACTTTCGTACACCTGAGTATCTTTGACCCCTTGCAAACCGGTCCGTTATCCTATCATGGTACCCACAGTCATCCATCATGTACGGGCAATAGTTCGGCATTCGGGAACCGGGAATGGTCGAGGCGGGGCCGCATAGGCAGCTGGCAGGCAGGCAGGCAGGATGCGTTGGAAGGCCATGGCGTTGGAGATGCTTGGAGATGCTTTGATGCTGGGCAGTATATGCGCGGATCAAGTCCCGGTAGTTGGCTGTTGGGCATAGCGACACCGGCGGGCAATATGCGGAGTCGGTATCCTTTATAAAAAGCCCGTCTCTGCCCATGAATTGAATAAAGTAACGGTTTAGATCAAAGTTTTGACGACCGACCTTCTGACCACCTCTCATCGACATTGCCGCATTCATCTCAGAACTCCAAGCCTCGAGATCACCACCGATACACCACCCAACCAAAAATGGCGCCCTCTCTCCACCCCCTCATCGACAACGGCATCCAAAAGGGCGACGCCAACTTCGCCGGCGGCAAGCTGCACTGCCACTGCAACAGCTCGCCCGTCGAGGTGACGCTCGGCTCGAACGTCCTGCACAACCACGCCTGCGGCTGCAGCAAATGCTGGAAGCCCAAGGGCGCGCTCTTCAGCGTCGTGGCCGTCGTGCCCAAGGACAAGGTCTCGGTCACCGCGGGCCAGGACAAGCTGGCCGTCGTCGACAAGTCCGCCACCATTGAGCGCCACGCCTGCAAGGACTGCGGCGTGCACATGTTCGGCCGCATCGAGAAGGACCACCCGTTCAAGGGCCTGGACTTTGTCCATGTCGAGCTGAGCAAGGACAAGGGCTGGCAGGAGCCGCAGTTCGCGGCGTTCGTGAGCTCGATCATCGAGCAGGGGTTCGACCCGAAGCAGATGGATGAGGTCCGTGAGGCGTTCAAGGCCAAGGGCCTCGAGACGTATGATGCGCTGTCCCCGGCTCTGATGGATGCCATTGCCACTTGGACGGCGCAGAAGGCTGGGAAGCTGCCTGCTTAAGTGATATCTGGAGGAAAGAAAAAAAAGAAAGAAAAAAGCGGGTAAGGGTTTGGACTATCAATCATGGGAAAATTTTGTATGTTGGTATTTGGACTCCTGAATTGTCAACGCTAGCAAATGTAAGGACATCATATTTATGTCGAACATGGGGGAAAACGATAAATGCGCAATCCGAAGCACCTCTCGGCTCAGACCGCTGTTTGAGGCCATAGTCCTACTGCATCAATGACATCCAAAAGTCTAAATCACTCTGCGTGGTCTCCAACTCCTCCTGCCGCCGCACCGATGCCTCCTGAACTACGACCTCGTGACCCCGCTTGCGCAGCTCCTCTTCCTCGTGAACGATAGTCTGAGTCTCGGGCGATGCGGGTGGCGGGTCAAGGCCGTCAAGCAGGGCCATGAAGAAGTCTATGTCCTCCTTGACGATGATCCTTGTCTTTCGGTGGTCATGCAGTTGCCTCGGCCGCTCAAATTCTTCGTCTGCACTTGTAGGATTGCTGGCGATCTCGGATGCGGCAGCATCGGCTTGTTCAGCTTCGTGTGTGTATAACCCGGGACTATCTGCGTCTTGGTCGTAATAGTCCCTATCTGTGATGTCCTGGGTCTCCGTGGTGATCCAGTCAGGCTGGTATGTTGTGTTCTCGGATGATCCTATGTCTTGCTGCGTGACAGCAGCCTGCGCCTTGTTGTCGCGCTCTATATCTGAGCGGTTTAATGGCGAATCATGAACCTTGAGAGTCTGTCGCTTTTGCTCTTGTTGCATCTCCCAATATATGTTGACTGTCTCCCACTGGTTTGCCATGCTGTCGGCGTCGCCTCCTTGTCCAGTTGAATGTGTTGTGGGGGTTCTGATTCCTGCTCTGGTTCCTGCCGGTACGGTTGAGGCTGGGGCTCAAGTTGCAGTTCTTGAGCTTGGTCCTGGTCTCATGTATACTTCAAAAATGTCGTCAAACTCGCGTGTCAATCTCCATGGATTTGTCTTTACTATTGGCTTGGGCGGTGACCACTTCTTTGACAGTTTTGGGTGTGGCAACCCCGGTACCCCGGGAGGTAAGGATCGTGGCCTTTGTACAATGTTCGGCCTCGTAGACGTTTCAGGGTGATATACTGGCGGTAAGCTTGCCCGCGTCTCTGGCACAAGACTCAATGGCGCTGAGACTTCCATTGTGGCTGAGTGTGTTTGGAGATTGAACGGCTTGAAGTGGATGACGAGTAATGGCAATGGCATGAACGACTCCCCCTTTCACGGGTGGTAGTTTTCCGGTCTCAAGAGCCATGCCGGGTCGTTAAGTGTTATATATTCTCCTCACCCCCATGCTAGGTGCCAAGGGAGAGATTGTTGGCATTCCTTACAAGAATCCTCGAAAGTCGCAGTTCTGTTAGGAAACGTCGTCAGCGCTGTCCAGGGACATGTGCCAGACCTTTTGAGTTACAAAGTCGGGTATTGTGGGTCGTTTTCAGCATCTCAGGAGCCCTGTAGCTGTTTCAGCAACCCTGACACCCAAACTAACTACCGTCGCTAGATTCATCGTCGTCCCCTCAGTCCCTCCTAGGAGCGTAAGCGATAATGCAACTTTGAACTTGGCGGCAAGAGGGTGTTACGGTGCCCTTTTTTCATCCCATCATGATGCACTTCCAACTCGCTGGTAGCCGCGTGAGCAAGCGCCTCTACTTAAGTACCACTGGTCCGCACAGGGTTTCGTATACCATGTCAAAAATCTCTCCATGAAGCCCGAGCATCTTCTCCCAACTGCAAAATGACTTGAAATAATCGAAATACTACTCAATGCATAGCAATATCACGGAGATCCGAGAAAAACCCGCTGGCGTTAGGAACTCGATGGTGCCTTCGGAAATGACAAGGCTTCGCACGAGGTCTGGGAAGATGCATCCTCTTTTGCCGCAATATCTCTGCGTTCAAGATTGCCAATGTATGATGTGGTAGCGTCCACGTTCAAATTGTCTACTATGTACTCATGGTCTTTTAAAGCATATGTGCGGGAAGGTTTCATGGGTTGAGCCACCGGGTAAGTTCCTTAAGGCATTGCAGCAATCGACAGCATATGCCGGCTGAATCTTCTAGATTGCGGACCACTTGAAAGTTACCGAGTAAGAACCAGATTCAGTGGAAATGTCGGCTTGTTCGTCTCCGCTTGGAACTTCGCTGGCGTAGAAAGCAGTCGACCCATCGTAAGCCAGAAGACCATCAATGATCTTCGTTGAATCGTTATGATTAGTACCGCTGTAGTCGCTTGAAAGATTGTTTAAGGACGCATCACTTACGGAAAATGTGCTGGAGGATGAGACACTGGAGCCGCACTCAAACACGCCATCAACAACTGCGCAGTCGCCCTTGGAGGTGTATATAGTGAACCCGTCGCCTGGTCAAGATCATTAGCATTTGATTTTAAGGAATCATAGGTAAGTTTCCACATACTAGAAGAAGTAGCATGGTAAGTGGCACAAGTGCCACCAATGTACCAAGTTCCTCCAGAGATCAAGCATCCGTCCTCCTTGCTGTTATAGTACGTGTAGAAGTAACCCTCTCCAGAGACCGAGCTTCCAGTGGCGCTAGATGCGGAGGAAGTAGTCGTGGATGTCGTGGTCGACGTCTTTCCAGGCAGTGTGATCTTTTTGCTCGTCGTTGAGCTGGACGCGGAAGTTGCCGTCCTTCATCCAGCGTATGTCAGTAAGTAGCCGTCAAGGAGATTTGCAACACATCTCGGACAGAAGTCTTTCGTGCATCATTTGCTTCCGAAACTGCTCTTGGAGTACATCTTTTGTTTGCTATGCAAAGTGCAATGCATGCCTTGCCATCAAGAGCCCTGTCCAAGAAACAAACAACTCTAGAAAGGCCCCTGAAACACGCTGAAAGAAACTACAAGGACATTGAGTAGCTGAGAGAGTAGCTTACGTCGTCGTGGCCTTCTTAGATGAAGTGGCGGAGGTGTGGGTGGTCGCCGTCGCAGTCGTCGTTGCCACCGTAGTCGTGGCTCCGACCTTGGGTGGATACTTGATTCCGGAGTTGGGGCAAGTCGAGTCGTCACCAACGATGGCGGCGGGGACGAAGTCCTCATTCAGCAGAGGTCCGGTGACATAGAAACCATAGTAGATCGAGGAAAGGGTGTCGTCATCGCAGAGAATAACGGGGTCCTGGCCGAAGCTGGCAGAGATGGCGCTGATGATCTCGTTAGAGGTGTAGGTGGCCGAGTTGGAGGGGACAATGCCGGCGGCGTAGAGAGTCTGCAGTCTCGGTCAGCAAATTATTGCTCGACGCGTTTTAAGGTGCAGTCTGTGAGTGCCGCATTTCGTGTTGCCTTTGGACCCTGTTCCAGACTATACACCCGTCATAGACCATTGTTTTGAGCCTTGGACTATGTCATGGTTGGGACTTTTGGCTATAATAGCTGAAACAGTCCATTCCCGCATTATCGTGCAGCCACCAAGGACCGATATCGAAAGAAAAGTTCTCTTCACTTACTTCATATGTGTTCTGGGGATGTATGAGTTAGTCAAGAACTTTCCATTGAATGGCCCGCGGCCTTCAGACCAGTCGACGTCGCAATCAAGCCTGACATTCTTGTTGAAGGGAGAGTAAGGGGGAAGGAACGCGATTAAACGTACCAGTGACAGAAACAAGTTAACCACAATCTGGAAGAAGTCGACAGCTTCGATGCCAGTCTCGTAGTCCGTGTAGCAGCTAGGGTCCAGAGTTGTGATGCAAGTTCCATGCGTATACCACTCATGCTCCCAGAACTCTTCGTTCGTCTCGTCATTGCTGTTCCAGTAGGTTTGCATATTATCGAGGAGCTCTGTAGTGCCATACTCCTTGACGAGGGTTGTGATGTCGGTATAGGCACGGGACGAATCACATTCCTCAGAGTAGTCACCATCGCAGTCGTCAGGCCAGAGTCCGTGAATTCCCCACGAGTTGGAGGGACCTGCAGAAGTGGTCAGCACTCGTGTCCTATTCTTTTCTGCATGATCACATGCAAGGCCCGGGCATCTGAGTTGAGGCAGTAGGTGAGAGCACCCTCAGGTGTTTGAAGTGGCTAACCCTCAACGCTGCGAAACTTCAAAGTCAGTCAATAGTCCATGTCTTCCAAACACAGAAACGGCATAACAGGGAAAAGTGCAAATGTCCCATCTTCAATAGAAAGCACTCGTTCGCGCCATTCCAAAAAGGACTTCACTTACGGATCGGTATCCCAAAACTGCACCTGCAGGAACTGTCCACCAGGGCGGTTCACACAACAGGTGCTGGCTGCAGACGCCGCAGCAGAACAACTCTCCACGGAGGCCGCACATGTGGCCTGTCGCTTTGACCTGTCCTTGAAGATCATTGCCCCGGTATCAGCACTCGCGAGCGGCATCGCCGCGAGGGCGAACAGCACGGAAGAGAGTGAAACGGCCATTTTTGGTGTTGGTGTTGAGATTCGAGACTCTCGTCGCTGACAGTCTTCGAGTTTAAACGATGTATTGCTGCAGGTGACAGTCGACTCGCTTCTTAAACAAGTCTTGGCAGTCTACCTCAGCTCGGAAGGTGAGGCCATGGGATCAGCGGCAGTCGGGGGCACGTTTTTTGTTCGCACGGCTAGTGTATTGTAACCTACCTAGTGTGGAATTGTAAGATGGGTTCAAAAGAGGATCTCTTCTTCTTCACCCTAGGGCGGCACAACGTGGGTCTTGTTTCATCCCGCAATGGCAGGTCTCTAGTGTCTCTAGTGGTATCTGGCTCTCCGGGTGAAGAGCACACGTTCAGCTGAATGCGTTTAGCAACTCAGCTCAAGCTCGTCAGTTCTCGTGCCTTGATACGGAAAACTCCGGGGCCGGGTATCGGAAGAACTGGATACTGCGACCTTCCCCTTGTGGAAGTTGGAATGGGTGGGCCACGCCACTGATTTAAAGTGTCCACATAATTCCCTACCCTCGCATGCCAGAAATTTGCCGCATAAGTGGTTCTGCAAATTGGAATCTCGGTGAGTCTCTTGGTGAGGACGGAGAAGGAAAAGGCGGTTGAAGCCGCGATCGCCTTCTTGCTTGCCCCCCCAAATAAATTGCAAGTCAGAAGGTAAGCCGAGTGGATCAAGTCGTGCAGCATGTACCGTCGGGATATCACAAGGCCTACTACACAATTATGGATACTTAATTGTGGACACGTCCTCAAACCATCTCAACCACGTGCGTCTTTCAGAGGAGCAAAGCAATACCTGTGTGTATCAAAAAGAAGGATGGATGTAGATACCTCTATGATATCACCGGAAGACTGGCTGTATCGCTCCAGCCTGTCTGCCTCTCGACCTCTCAGGGAGTTTCACATCATACCTGAGTGGTAGGTTAAGCAGTGTCCGATCAAAGCAAGAAGGGAAGCGTAGGTAGATCAAGATGGGGAACTTACATATGTGCCGTCCAAACACACAGCAATCTCCTAGTGTCCGCAGGATCTACTACTTCCGGTACGTCGAACGCGGCCGCAGTCCGCACGGGATTTTGTAGCCTGGTGTAATCCTCCAACAGAGTGTTATACAGCTCTGAGCTCTTGTCTCCAGCCTCTCTCAACTCCCTCGCATGGCTTGCTTCCACACCACCCTCGAGCGGGAGGCTTCCAGACTCAAGGCTCGGCCAAGCTATCCGATGATGGGGGTCTCGACAATCCGTCATGATGCCTCCTGCCACCCCGTAGCATTTCCTGACAAGCACGTCGAAAATTGGCATTGTAGTGGAGAAGTATGCCTTGCCCAGCTCGACGCCGTACTTCATGGTCGCCTGCCTCTCCGCTGCGGTCCCCACGGCGTACCCCGGGCAGTCAACGAATTGTATGATGGGCAGGTTGAAGACATCGCAGAGGTTCAGATGTTTCGTCATCTTCTGTGCCCCGGAAGCATCGGTGGCACCGCTGAGGACTTCTGGATTGTTGGCGATGACTCCGACCGGGCGGCCACCCAGACGACCCACGCCAACGATGGACGTGTTGCCCCACCCAGCTCCTATCTCAAACCAGGACCCTTGGTCCAACACGGTCTGTATCAATCGTGCCATTGCATACCCTCGTTGACGACGTCGAGGAATGATGGTCCGTAGAGAAGTGACGTCTCTATCGTGGGGGTCATCACACTCTTGCACAGGTGGCAAGTCGTTCATGCCGCAGTTGGGTACATATGACAGGAACCGGCGAATCTGGTCAAAGCATCCCGCCTCATCAGGAGCAGCATTATCGATCGTCCCGTTCGCACAATGAACATCTGCACCACCGAGCTCAGCGGCAGTCAATCCCTCCTCGAACGTGGCCTTGGCCACCACATGAGGCCCAGCGTTGAATAGTGACCCGACGTCAGCTGCCATCACGGAGAAATGACACGCAGTCACCCTTGCGGCTCCAAGACCGATGGCAGGGCCAAGAACCGCACCGACGTTCGGAATCCCCAGGTTCAGTTGCTGGTTGACCTCCTTGAAGCCAGGCATGGGGGGCACATAGCTGAAGCCTTCCTTCTTGATCGTGGTCACCGAGCCCCCGCCGGAAGATCCATCCACAAGTTTGATTATCGGAAGTCTGAGATCGAGGCATAGCTTTTCCATGAAGATTGTCTTCGCCCAGATGGCGCCATCCGCGTGTCCTGCCCGGAGCGAGAAATCGTCCGCAGTAAACAATACTCTGCGACCACCCACGGCGCCGAAGCCCTGAACGTTGTTGCTTGGCGTGAATCCTTCGACCTCATCCTTAGCTTTGCCATCAGCCCCGGAGGTCGTCTTCCAGTCTATAGTTCCTGCAACCGATCCAACTTCGTGAAAGCTGCCCTGATCGAGGAGAGCGTCAATCCGTTCCCGGACCCAGAGCTTGCCAGCCTTCTTTTGACGAATGTATCCCGGGTTACTGGTAGGTGGTGTCCGTGCTATACTCTGAAGAGTATTTACCTGGCCCAGTATATCGGACCAATTAGGTGGTGGTGCATTTCTGTCCCTGTTTTTGGTTCTCCGGCTGGAGCTGCTGGACTGAGCGTCGTCAACGGGTTTTGGGTTCA
Organism: Juglanconis oblonga; assembly: GCA_003012965.1. Lineage (NCBI taxonomy): Eukaryota > Fungi > Ascomycota > Sordariomycetes > Diaporthales > Juglanconidaceae > Juglanconis > Juglanconis oblonga. Next base: position 23,416 of record MUZH01004306.1, on the reverse strand, counting down.
GGTGAGCTCCCACCTGCTTCAGGCGTGAGCTGGCCTTGGATACGTTGTCCCCAGCCATCCGGAGTATGCTGCCTTTACACTTATGAACCAAGGGCGTGCTGATGCTTCCTCGACTTTACCGACAGCCGACGTCGAAAATGATCAGATTTCTGACGACCTTTAGGGGGACCCGGACCCGGACTAATGCCTCCAACTCAGTGCGGCGCCCCTGGACGCGGCATGGACGGACATGCCGAGGTTCGCGCTGTCAAACCCGAAGCGGGGGCAGCTGGAACGTCACAGCCGGACTGCGGAGGAACGTCACCATGGTTAAAGTATTGTTGGAGAGCCTCAAAGCCTTCGTGAACATCGTTGATGGCGTTCCAGTCCGGCTCTGTGAATAGTTCCAGGTCTGCAGTCATGGCTGCGCCGGCTGCGCCACGGATTCTGGTGGCCAACAGGTGAGCAGACGGTTCCAAAACGCGTGACAGTGTTACCATGAAGTCTGACCCGCGTATCCGACGCGACAGGGGAGAGATTGCCGTCCGAGTCCTATCCTCTGCCAGAGAACTCGGCCTACATACCATCGCCGTATCGACAGCCGAGGATGACGCTCACGTCTCCTATGCACATGAAGCGATACAACTTCAGTCTGTGTCCTCATATATGGACGTGGGACTGCTGGTGTCCTTGTGCAAAAAGCACGACGTCGACCTTGTGCATCCCGGATATGGCTTCTTGTCGGAATCTGCCGAGTTCTGCGAGCAACTCGGCGCGGCCGGTGTCACGTTCATCGGTCCCAGCCCAGACATTCTGAGACAGACCGGCGACAAACTGAGCGCGAGAAAGCTGGCCGAGGTCTGCGGCGTGCCTGTCCTCCCTGCGCTAACGGAGTCGGTGGAGGACCTCGAGGCTCTGAGAGCATTCACGGACGATGTAGGCCTGCCAATTATGCTCAAAGCTGTCGACGGCGGAGGAGGCCGTGGGATCCGTCTTGTGCACCAAGATAAAGACCTTGAGTCCAGTTTCCGCAGGGCAATCAATGAGAGCCCCAGCAAGCAGGTCTTCGTCGAGAAAGCTGCGGTTGGAGGCTTCAGGCACGTCGAGGTTCAGATCCTGGGGGATGGACTGGGCAATGTGCGACACTTTTGGGAGCGAGAGTGTTCGATACAGCGAAGATTTCAGAAAGTCATTGAAATCGCCCCATCAACGATTTCGAACCGTGGCTTGGTTAGCGCTGTGATCGACGCTGCTGTGCGGATGGCGACAGCGATCAAGTACTCTTCACTCGGCACTTGGGAATTCCTCGTCTCCCCCGAAAGTTCAACATTCTACTTTATGGAGATTAATCCTCGCCTCCAAGTGGAGCACACCATAACAGAGGCGATTTGTGGCACCGACCTGGTACGGTGGCAGGTTCTCCTGGCTCTTGGAAAGAGTATCTTCGACCTCGGCCTCGACAACCTTGGCCCGTCAGATGCGAGACAATCACCGCCAACCTCTACTGCTATCCAACTCAGAATCACAGCGGAGGATGTCCGTCACAACTTCTCCGTTTCCATCGGTCGGATACGTCAAGTCCTGTTTCCGGGCGGGTATGGTGTCAGAGTGGACAGTCATCTCCGCTCCGGCGTCACGGTCTCGACCGATTTTGACTCCCTTCTGGCCAAGTTGATTGTCACCGGCCCCGATTGGACTGCTGCGGTCGCAAAGGCGGAACGAGCTCTTCAGGACATTGTTATCGATGGGGTTGAGACTAATATCGTCTTGTTGCAACACATTGTTCGGTCAAAAGGCTTTCAGGTCCGTCGCTTCGACATACAATGGCTTGAAAGTCAACTGGGTGATTTCTTGAAGAACAGCCGCGAGTCCGCACGTCATGCGAATCTAACAGCATTCAGAACTGGGACTGAAGCGAGACAATCATTTGCCAAATCATCAAAACCTTCGGACCAAATCATCAGGAAAGGCGACCGCTTCAACATACAGATCGAGGGACATGGGCTATCTAAAAGTTTCAGCAGTGGTGCCGTATCCGTCACGAACGTTATACGCAACGACTTCCCAACTTCGCTTGCGATTAAGCTGTCTATGCCAAACCCCGGTGGCTCTATATCCAACGAGGGCTACACGCTGAAAATCTCAAAACTTTCAGATACGCAACAAGATCTACAAAGCGGGAAACGCGGGGGAAATTCATCAATGTCGACTGATGCGTCCCTGCTGATATGCCCAATGGCAGGCCAGTTAGTAGAGATCCTTGTCGACGATGGGGAATCCGTCAGCGAAGGCGACGCAATCCTTATCGTGCGTCAAATGAAGATGGAGTTGGAAGTCAGAGCCCACCGGTCCGGGACAATCAAGTCGCTATTCGATTATGAAGAGGGACAAGAAGTTGCTCCGGGTACGGTCATATGCAGCATTGTACCCGGTGAGAAGGAGAAGCTGTGATGTCCCGTACCTCGCAGTCTATGTGGACGACAGACTACGGCATGCGTGGAGACGAGGGGCTTCGTGCTGCCGAATGATGTATTTACCTAGGTATTTCCGTTGTGTGTGGGCGAATCTTTCCCCGAGCTTGCCTCCATGCTAATAAGGATCTCGGCACAGAACCAGAGTTGAGCTGAGTCGACCCTCGACACACCCATGGTGATCTACGCGACTAGTGTCCCTCTCCGCCGCCTCGGTGCAGCATTGTCGCCTTGATACGAGCAAGCCTTTGTGTAACTGGGGCGGCTCTTGTTGTTCATCTTGTGCCCCAGGCGTCCCGTGTGTTTCTCCGCACATGTCCTGCAGCGAGGCCATGTAACTGCATGTCCTCTGCATGGTGGTGGTCCATCTGCGAACGCCTACATGACGCTTTCCCTGGCAGCAATTGGTTCAGTGCCTTGAGTCTGCAGTCTGGCGCGTTGGACAGAAGCGGCACAGCTGCACAGGCAGGGACCGTAGATCGATTTTGCGGTGTGTATTGCGGGGTTGAATTTTCCGAACTTGTTGTTCAAGAGGGCCTGACATCGGGGGCAAACATCATCATGGATAGTGATAACATCATATCGGTAGGAAGGGGAGGGCTTCCACTGAAGTCAACTGAGGCTCTATTTCGTCGAGTCTGTGGGTACAGCTTGCCCGTTCTTGGCCAGCGTCACTCTGGTACCCATTCTTCTCTCAACACTGTCACCTCGGTCAAGATGGCCATGGAGTTTTGCGTGAAAGTCACGGCCATCTCGGTCATCTGCCTCGGGGTGGTTGCACAAGATGCTTTTGACAACAATGCAACGGAATACCCCGGCGCTGTCGATGGCAACGGGAATCCTCTCCCCGCCTACACGCCTGCCAGACCACCAGCCCTTCCGCTCGCAGTGAGGAGTCCCTACACCTCTGCGTGGTCAACTGCATCTGGCGACTCGACACTAAACAGTGTCGATCCAATCTTCTGGCCGGGAAACTCACTTGGTTGGGAGGGCATCGTGATGGTAGATGACGTCTCGTACGAGTACCTGGGAACCGGGTCACAGAGTCTCCCTGCCCTGCGGAAATTCAAAATCGCCAAACCAAAGACTGTCACCTACGACTCTCAGTACTCGAATTTCACCTTTCGAGCCGGACCAGTCGAGATTCACGCAAGCTTCTTCTCCCCTGTCACCCCCAAGGACATCTGTCGAACATCTATCCCCCTTTCCTATCTCACAACAAGCATCAAGTCTTTGGATAACCGAGCTCATCATGTGCGATTCTACTCTGACATCAATGGTGCGTGGATATCGTATGAAGACGACCAAACTCTCCTCTGGGAGCTCTACAGGTCAGGTCGAGGAGTTACTCAGGCTATCAATGGCACCGGAAACGCCACCCAGTCGGCCAGCACGCTCTATTCCTGGATATATCAGCTTGAGCAGTCCTACACGTTTGGAGAAGAGGATGACTTTCCTCAGTGGGGAAATTTCTCATACAGCTCAAGTCCCATGGGGGCGAAGAACTTCAGCTTCGAGTCTGGCTACTCAGCAGACGTCCGGTGGCGATTCGTGAACGAGCGGGTCTTGGACGATCTCGTTGATGACAATTACCGCGGATGGGGCACCCGCGAGCCAGTTTTCGCCTTTGCTCACGATGTGGGCAACGTGATTTCGGCGCAGGTTCGGTACACGATTGGGTCAATCCAGACCCCGATTATTCGGTACCTTCACGTAGGGGGTCTCACACCCCTTCTGCCTTGGTGGGCCAAGTGTTACGGTAACGACATGTATTCGCTCATTGAGTACCACTGGAACGACTTTGATACCGTTTTACAGCTAGGTGCAGATTTTGAGGCTCAGCTCAAATCAGACGTCGTCGCATATTATCAGGCGAATCCAGCCATGATCTACAGCAACGACACATCCAAGGCTCCACCATCCTTTTCCAATGGCTCTGAAAACTTTACACCAGGCGTTGATCAGTATGGACAGCAGTACATCTTCGATCCTAATACAGCATACGGTTTTCTGAACCCCAATAACTTCAGTGGCATCGCCGTACCGGATATTGCGGAGGCCGAGGCATACTACTCTATTATCGCCCTATCCGTACGACAAATCATGGGAGCTTACGTCTATGCTATGCCTCCCGCAACGACGTGCGGCGATGAGGCATTAGACGGTGCTGACGACAGTACTCCTCTGATGTTTCAGAAGGAGATCTCAAGCGATGGCAATGTTAATACCGTCGACGTATGTGAGTGGCCCTCCGTTCTTGGGGTGCTTCTCTTGAAACCCCGTTGATGGCTAACTTGCGTCGCAATATAAGTATACCCAGCAACACCCTTCTTTCTCTGGGCAAATCCGGACATGATAAAGTGGACCCTCGAGGCCCTCTTTCAGTACCAGGAGGGAGGGCTTTATCCAAATGGCTACTCTATGCACGATTTGGGTAGTTCCTTTCCTAATGCGACCGGACACGTGGAGGGTAACGATGAGTATATGCCCGTTGAAGAGTCGGGGAATATGATCCTTATGTCATATGGTTTGTTCTGCCACTCGTTCTCGCTTGGTTGTCAAACCACTTCTAACATCTCGTTGCTACCAGCTTACTACAAATTCTCCGGCGATGCCGTTTGGATCAAAAGTCACTACAAGATCTTGAAGCAGTGGGCTCTCTACCTGATTCAGTTCTCTCTGGTGCCCAGCGGGCAGCTCTCAACGGACGATTTCGCCGGAACACTCGTAAACCAGACAAACTTAGCCATCAAGGGCATCGTGGGCTTGCAAGCCATGAGTTCCATCGCACAGATTGCGGAGGAGCCGATCGATGCAGCTAATTTCTCTATCACGGCCAGCGAATACTACCAGAATTGGACCTACTTCGCCATCGATCCGTCTGAGAATCACACGATGCTGGCGTACGAGTGGAGGTCATCTTGGGGTCTGCTCTACAATACATTTTTCGACAAGCTCCTGAACCTCGGAATCGTCGAGGACAGCGTCTACGATATGCAGTCATCCTGGTATACTACAGTCAGCCAGGTCTTCGGCGTCCCCTTGGACAACCGCGTAAGTGCTGTGTTCCCCAGAAATTTATCCCTCACTGCTAATCCGAAAATTACAGCATCACTACACCAAATCTGACTGGGAGTTGTGGACAGCTGCCACCTGCTCCCCTGAAACTCGTCGACTGTTCGTGAACGGCCTGGCCTACTGGCTCAACTTCACATCGACCAACTATCCCTTCACAGACCTTTATGAGACTATCGGTAATGGCTCGTACCCGGCGGTGCCTGATACTATAACATTCAAGGCACGCCCGGTAGCTGGCGGTCACTTCTCTCTGTTGTCTCTGTACCGCGCTGGTCTTCTGAGCAGTGACACGGCCAGTGACAACAGCGGATCTGTCTTCGGGGAGAACAGCACACAGGCAGTAAGCTCGGAGATCATCTTGCCAACGCAGGCGAGTGCGGATCTGGGTCCTTCGGGCTCTGGAAAGGCGACGCAGCAACCATATTCATTCTCCACTCTGACCACATTAAACGGCACGACGCCAGTGACAACTACTCTCTCAAGCATTACTGAGACTTTGACGGTGAGTTCGTTTGGTGTTTCGGCAACAGAGTACTAGGCGTCATGGCTGCTTGTCATTCATCTCGTTGGTTGGTCTTGGCTCTACTGGATTAACCTATATCCGCGAATACGAAAATGCACAAATTAACCTCGTAAAGTTAACATATCGTCCCAAATGACGTGACAGAGCCTTTGGTATCCAACTTTTCATTCCCACATATTGATGGTCTGCTGTGTCTACCGTCCTGCCTCGGCCTCTCACGAGGGATTGTACTGGGCTATTGCAAAGGCGGTCCAAGTTGACTCGGTATCTGGTCAGCGTGATGGGATCCATAAAGCCCGACTGTCCGGCTCCAATAATGAGCACATAGCATCGGTGGACTGAGATATTTCAGGCATACCTAGAATTGTAACGCGGTAGAGGCATTTAGATCGGGGCGATAATAGGGTGCTGACTCCATAACAGTTAATAAGACGCTTGGAGCTCGACTTATACTTTCGGTATGGTGTTTACAAAGTCAAGCAGGCGCACCCTCATGGTGACCTGGGAAGATTATAAGTAGGACAGATATCCAGTGCCAGTGGAGACGGATCCTCTGTCTTTCCACTGTCCTACTTCCAATACAAGATGCCGATGGCCATATCAAATTCATGGATTTAGATGAATCAGCGTATGAGAAGATCTGGCGGGCGCGGTGAACGGTGGAGGTGAGTGGGCATTGACCGGTATCGATCGTTATGATAAGTCGCCCGTCGAGGATCGAGGCTTCTTGGCGAGGCGTTCCCATCAAAGACAAGGCTCCGAATATCTCAGTCAAAGCGTGCCCAAAAAGCCTTGGTTGCTCTATCTTACATCCACGTCTGTCCGGTACCCTCTCCAGATAACTTTCTAGGAACTTTGGATGCCCAGGACTGAAGAGAGAGACAATGGGTGGGACACAATCGGGAGTCAGTACGCGGCAAAAGTACGTCAGAAACCTGACATGCTTTGCAGTCCAAAGCAGCCTAGTTCTGGTCTCAACCGACTGCTCTCGGATATGTTGCAATGGGGAGGGACGTGCAAGACCAACAGCACCTCAATGCAAACAGATGGCGTGCGGGATCTACAAGAGGCTGGTCTCGAAATAGAAGCCGTCGGCCACGGGCCCTCCCAAACGTCAGGAACGAACAACAGTCAGGCCGGGGAATTGCCTCCTCGCAAAAAGGCTGAGTTGAAGGAGACACCCAGGGCTGAGCCACCGTATCCTAGAATGATGATAGGGTTCCTGACCTCACCGGCTTTCGCATCTTCTTCGAAGAATAATGGGAAGGGTCTGGAGAAGTGATTTGAAGATTTTAAGGAGGAATTCTGGATTGTTTTCCAAACATCCAGAGGCAGACGGTCTGGTGACTGGAGATGTGATTAGTCTTTGCCACAACGAAAGCGAACAGGTTGTCCGCACAACTCATTCTGACCAGACAAGACACTCGCAGATTAAATAGACTGTTGTAATTCCAGCGATGTCTCCTTGTTCCGGGTCGTAAGCCTGCTGCGACGGGCCTGAAGCTGCAGACCAGCGGTTGTTTGCCCTCGGCCCGGGCCTCTGTCAGCATTTGTACCCCAAACCAGACACCATCACAAAGTGCTGGTGAAAAGACTGCCACAGTCTAGGCCGCGAGTCCAGGCTATAATGAAACATTCATGTCGTTTATCTTCGCCAACGATAGCTCGTTGTCAGTCTCACTGTGGCCTCCCGATCGGTGATACCCTTGCTTTGGCTGAGCCGGGCTGTGCGGCTTGCTCATGAGCTGGCTACATCATTTTGTGCCGAAGTTCTGGTTGGAGGCTTTTACAGTTCTCTATGGGGTATGTAATACTGGTTACAGTTCATTATAGCCCTGTCAGCCCACAGTCCCTGGCTCATACCCGGCCCATTGAGACCGGTTTGAGCCTTGGCTTTGACGACCAGGAGAGTTGAAGTCTTACCAGATCCTGTGAGTGAAAACATGTCAAATACACATTTTGAACTGCTAGTGGTTTACTATATCTTCGCAATTCCCTAGCTGAACGCTACTGCTCTGACCTTGCACCTTGCACTCCACCCAAGCATGCGTCACTGAGTGCATCACGCAGAGACGTTCAATATTTAATAACGTTGTGGGTATACTGTTCATGGTTATTAACACCACAGTATAATCATTTCATCCTTACCCTCCGGCGTTGAGCGTCCGATTACCTTTATTGTCTCCTCTTAGACAATCTTTATTCTTGGAAGGCTGCTACTCAACTTCAAGCCACTCGCTTCATCGATTTCTGTCTTATTCTTTGTTTCTATATTCTACGACCCATCTTAATTATAATGAAGTCGACAGCTCTTATCGCCGGCATGATCGGCTCGTCGGCCGTCTCTGCCTTTGAGCCTCGCCTTGCGGAAACGGTCACGATCACGTCCCAGGTCGTCATGACCAGAACAGTGACACTCACGACTTTCAACGAGGCCGAGTCCACTATTGGCAATATAGTTGCAGAGCGTGATGTACACGAGACCGAAGGCGAACGGAAAGGGCAATACTCCAGGCTTCTCACACGACCCGGGACTCACAATGGAAAGGCTCGCCCCACAGGGGGGGCTAGTCGTCACGCTGCGAGCCTTCTGGAGAGCATGTCTTGGTTCTTAGACGCTGTTCCAGAAGCTCCAGAAGTTCTTGAGCCTCCTGATGTGGAGCTGAAAGATAGTACAGCATTCGTTGCTTTGCCTACAGAAATTGTGTCTGTTGGGGAACCTGTCGCTACGGGCAATACGCAGGCCGCTCCTACAGAAGCTGTAGCAACCGGCAACAGCTCCAGAGCTGGCCTCAAAACCATCAATAGTTCTTCCGATGCCAGAAATCATACTACAAACGGTAGAAAAGGCAGGAAGCATGGCGAAGCGGGCGACTTCAAGGTTAAAGAGTGGCTGTCCAGGTTGGAAGAAGCCGCTCAGCCCAAGGGAATGATGCTGGATGTACGCGTTGAAGACGCTGAACCTACCAGTATCATGCCTGTCGGAGGCGGTGTAAGGAACAAGGACATCAGACATGTCAAAACGGTCTCGCAGGATATCACGATGACTGCGGTGGTGACGAAGCATGTTCAAGCTTGAAGAGCACATTGGACGGACGCTACGCACGTCTCGAGACTTCACACCGTCTCTTCCGTAACTTGTTTTTGGGGCTCACGACAATCGTGTTACTTTCTACTTTCACGCTTTTCCTTGCTTTGCTCTCCATACTTCCTTGGGCTGGGAATCGGGGGCCAAAGGTTCATGGGTTGTCCCACAATGGTCTGGGTCGTCCCTTTTGCGTGAGGATAGGTATGGGGAGATATTTTCGGCGGGTTGAAGACATACCGCAATTAACGAGGACTGAATATCATATTTGGCGACGAATTCCTGTACTCATAACAAATCGAGTGCGACCGTCTCTGGTGAGTTTATTGTGCGGGTCTTAGGTGAACCTGAAATTGGTGACGCCGCCGTCGGACAAGAACAGCTGTTTTACCTGGAAAAAGCCGAGCAGACACCGTTGTTTTCGAAACGTCACCAAAAAAAAAAAAAAAAAAAGACACCGAGCTGAGGTGCGCCCAACGGCCCTTCTGGCCCCGAGTTTAGGTTCGGTCAACACGCCCCCTTCGTGAAACGTAAGCCCGGATCCTTCGGATTTCTATAAACGTGTACAGACTCTCATCAGTCATTTTCTGTTGCCAATTCCTGCCACACGACGTCATTTTCTGACCAACGTCCATTCCGCCGCAGACGCCACACGGCAAGCGAAGGGATGATATTGGGCATTCCGGTCCGTAAGCTGCGTCCTGTGCCTAAAAAGGGCTTGGGAGCAGGGCTGAGTCCGTACTGCTTACTACAGGCATAATTCTCAAGGGAATCCAGCAGACCATTCGGTAAGAATTCTAGTCACCTCCATTCATTTTCTACTCGATGCCGTTTTGCTGGATCTTGAGCTCATCAACCACCCCATCCACGGACGATCCCACCCCACGGCATCAGTGTGACTGGGCCATGCTTTACGACACCACAGACCTTCGGACTTTAGAGAGGAAGAGCCTTTGAATATCTCCACTGAGTCACGCCCACCATGTGGCTTCCGACTTCGGTCCATAATCATGCAAGAGACACGACCAGGCGGGATGCGATGCCTGATTGCAAGACCAACAACATCTGGCAATGCCAGCCTGCGATCCCTTTCGTTGTCGTCTGCGCAGTCATTATAGGTTTGGGTTTTCTGTATTGGCTATATTATCAAATTTATCCGGACAAGGTCAGTTGATCTGGAAAGACTAATATCCTATGTCAAGTAACTGACATCTGGTCCCAGGAGCCCATAACCTGGCGATCCTTCTTTTCTCGCTTCAAGAGTAAGTTCCCATCCGCGATATAATGGCTTTATCTATGATGTTCTGACCATGCGAACAGAGACCAAACGACGACGAAGAAGAAGAAGGAAGCCTCCAGTGCGGACAAACCATCTAGAAACTGAACTTCCTAGTCAGTATATCCTCATGGACCCCACTCGCGGTGTATTTTTTTTTTGTTGTTTTTTGACACCGGGTTCTAGCGATCACAGTCTCACCGTTAAGAGCTTCGCTTGTTTGGCCTATTTCAGAAGAGTACCCGAGTTTTCCCGAGAAAATAAAGCCAGCAAGAGCTCCTGATATTCGTGTATATTCTCCAACGTCGTAGGGCAAGGCGGTTTTTACCCATGGCGATTACGTATCAAAGACCAGGCATGCATGGATGCATGCACAATCACGGTCATCGAACGATGCCCCTATAACTTTAAATCTATTGGCATCACGAGGGTTGTTTCTTTCTAACAAGCACTTCTCGCTGAGGAGCATTTCCCTCTGGCGACTCTTCTATCTCTGACGAACCTGTCTCTGGGATTACCCTGTCTATCTGACTAGCCTATCCAATCTGCCTGACATGCTCGTTGCTCGAGTGAGAGCAAAAGAGCGTTTCGGGAGGGATTATCATCCCATCTTACAACGTGCTTGGGATAACATTATCGATCTTGTCAGGTCAGTTCTTACTCGTATCACTATCTCACCGCGTAATCGCCCGCACAGATACACAAGGGCAAGCACAAGTGGAGTATTTGAAATAATAATTACATCATGTTAGTGTTTATGTACAAAACCTCTCTGCCTTTATTGCACCCCGCCAAGCCGCGGGAGGAGGGGACAGAGATCAAGGCTATCCGAACACCCCAGGATGACCAGAGAAACAAGAGTCCATCCAATGAATGATTCGAGAGGTTGCGTTTTACTCCAAGGTATTCCGTCACACTCTTAATACTCCTTGGCGAGCTTGCTCCTCGCCCTCAACGCGGGTCCGTACTTCATGAACACGAACGGGATGAGACTCAGCACCGTCCCGAACAATGCCAGAATCAAACCAGCATATTGGCTCCTGTAGACACACATTCGCGGTTAGCAAACATCCGATTTCGTCAAGCCACAGAATAAGATCCGGATTCGACTCACCCAACTTTCTCGAAGAACTGTGTCGCAAAAAGCGGCGTCACCGCACCCAGCGTATTCCTCATCAGGCCCTGGCCCGCGATCGCCGAGCCGGCACTCTCGCCATAGCAATCCGCCGTGTAGCTGTACGTGCTCTCGAACACAAAGTAGATGCCAAACGCGATCAGCACGAGCCCGATGCACGGGCCGATCCAGTGGACAAACTCGTACTGCGTGAAGCTGTAGATGAACAATCCAATGGGCAACCAGACCGCGCCGTACATGGCACCATACAGCCGCGCCTCAGGGGTGACGATGGCGTTCGGGTCGGCTGTGAGGCGGTCGTACTTGCGCATCTGGAAGTGGTGCGCGCCCCAGGCGAGCGTGGTGCCGAGGGCCAGTCCGATGTACGGGAGGCCGGCGATGCCCTCGGACCAGCCGCGCTTGTCGGCGAAGGTGATGGTGATGACGGACAGGAACAGGAAGGTGACGGCCCAGCAGAAGGCGATCCACAGACCGAACGCCATGACGACGGGCTCGGTGAAGAGCATCTTGATGGCCTTGACGGAGCTGGCCTTGAGCATGGACTTGATGTCGGGCGTGTAGATGTCGCCCTCGGCCACGTAGCGCTCGTCGCCGGTGGCCTTGCGCAGGGCGACGGCACGCTTGTGCAGGGCGACGCCGCCGCGCGTCTCGGGGAAGAAGAGGAAGATGCAGATCAGCAGAGGCACGTTGGCGATGCCCTGGATGCCCTCGATCCAGCGCCAGCCGAGGGCCTGGTCGATGAAACCCGCGTAGATGGGCGCGGCGACGGTGCCGAAGATGGCGACCCACGAGAACATGGCCATGGGTCGCGAGCGCTCGTGCGGCACGTACATGTCGTCAAAGGTACCGCCGACGAGAATCGTGCCGACGCAGCCGAAGAGACCGAGGAGCAGCCGCAGGCCGATGATGGTGCCGATGGTCTGGCCGAGCGCGAGGCCGATGAACAGTAGGCTGAAGCAGAGGAAGGCGCCGGCGTAGACGACCTTGCGGCCGACGAGCTCGCAGAAGGGCGCGAGGACCATGGGCGCCAGGGCGCAGGCGAAGTTGAAGGTGAAAAGACCCATCTGGCCCATTTCGGTCGATGTGTGCAGTTCCTTCACCATACTCGAGATGCCGGAGCTGTAGGCGGTTGTCGCCAGACCAATGAACAAGGTCATGAGGTTGAGCATTGCTGAGACTCTTGACTTCTTCCACTTGCTCCACTCGTACGGATTCTCCTTGTCTCCCGTCGCGAAGGTGAGGATGATGTATTCTTTCTCATCGTGGACGACCATCTCCGTCAGGGTGAGCGGCATGTCGATGCCCTCCACGGTCCTGATGGTGCCACAGTCGGGGTCGATTGATTCGTTCGCCGGATCGACATATTTCCCACCAACTACACGTCCGACTGCCGTTGATCCCTTTCCATCTCCTTTGGTTTCCTTCTCATGGCCCATGACGGACAGAATATCCGGCGTCGTCTCGTCCGTCTCGTCCACAGGGCTGGTTGGTCTTGAGAACGAAGCTGCCCGCGACGGCCCATGTGAGGTTCCGGGACGAGAGACGTATGGGCTTCCAACAGGACTCGGAGAGGCTGGTCTTGAGCCGCGGAAAGAGCCTGGTCGCGAGTTGGCGCCCGCGTAGTAGGAGTTTGGTCTGGAAGCTGCCAGCGACCCCGGCCTCGAGGGCGGGGCAGAGAAGGACGGAATGTAGGAGGACATGATTGGTGACGAGCACGTATCACCGAGTGTGGTTCACAACCCGAATGTTGATGTGGTAGAAATGAAGAGAAGATAGGTCACGCTCCGATCCAGGGGGGTTAAGGGGGGTGGGAGGTGATCGGAGGGAGAGAATCTGGGGAACGGAACAGAGTGCAGCTCACCCATATTTACCTGTTTCTCAACCCCATAAAACCAAGATAAACATTACGTGATGTCCCCAGTTTCCCCCTCGCCTTTTCGTGAGGATGGAGTGTCTCCGGAGTCCCGGAGCCCCCATGGAAAGTGTGATGTGGGATTGTGGAATGATGGCTCTCACTCGATGGATGGCATGGGCGGTCCACAGAGGCGCCAAGGTACTGCCCCGTCTGGCGCAATGAGAATCCTGCCAACATGAAGAGTGACTCAGCAGGACGTCATGTACGTGTGGTGAGAGTTGGCAGTGGGAATGCTTGATGGGAACATGTTCTCGGCAGGTTGTACTTCCAAGATATTGCCACTCTGGGACCCTCGAGTCATTCAACACCGAGACGACTTGCTGGACCAACGTCACTGAACTGCTGCTGGATATTCTTCTTCTTTGGGATGGCCATTGTGATCGATTGACAAAGACAATTGCTGCGGCGAGCTTGGATTTCTGCAGAGTCCAGACAGGAAAGGCATGGGTCCATTCTCGTCTTCCACCTAGTCGAGACATGGCCCGTGCGACAAATATGCATCCCGGGGTAGGCGGAGGCTGAGCGTCTAGGCTTGATCGACCTTCCCCGGGCCACGAATGCTCTTCGGGCCCTCCCGCCTGAGAAACTGTGCGCGAAATTTCCCTGATCAGCAGGTCAAACAGGCCATCGGTATGTGGGAAACGGGATGGTGAATGTATTGGGTTCTGTGAGAATACCACCCTAGAGGCTGCAATGCAGGCAGTAGTTGGCCGATAGTCGTCACGCGAAATGCGGCTCTGCCGTGGATGGGACCCACCCGGAACGCCCTCGGCATTCTGCCGAACGACTATCGCCCATGACGTCTGCCGCTGAAATGCTCGGCCAAGACCCGTCAAAGGCCAACTGTGAAGCTTCGAGTCAGGGTCCACCCGGCCTCAGCTCAAGGCCCGACGTCACTCCAAGAAAAGCTCGTCGAGAAGGATCGTCAGGAGCGTCTTCAACAAGTTGGGTTTGTCGCGTGTATGCGTGTGCAGTCTGGGAGCCCTTGGGAGATTGGCCATGATGTCGGGAGGTGCAGACACAGCTCGCCCGCCCAGCACGGTTGCATCTCAGGTTGTCTGGCTGTCAGCCTCGCATGAACTAGATCGGCCGGTGGTCGATCGACGACCGCCAGAGCATGATCCTCCGAAGTCTCTCCAAGGCCTAGCCTAGTTTAGAAGAAAAGATTTCTCCGATTTTCCTATAGCCAGGGGTGAACTCATAGCCAATTCCGCTTCCAACACCACCGAGACTTGACCAAGCCCACTTCGAACATGGAGGTACGTACAGCATGGGACACCACCGGCATTCAGCCAGCCGCCCCAGACAACACGACCAGCTGTCACGTACTCCGTACTGTGGGATAGAATGATGCGTGCATGAAGAGGTCCAATGAAAGACTGCAGATACCCCCAGGAGACGCGGGTGTGTTGAGCGTAATAAGTCGATCCGGCGTGCCATCTTCCACTGGTGCGGTCCCTCCCCTGTCATCCGGACCTACTCCCCGTCCTTCAACCCAACCATCTCCAAGCTGAGTTTCCACAGTCTCTCCTCTCCTTCTTGATCATACGCCCAAGGTGCATGCCCCGGCGCAATAGTTGGATCCGGGTGGTTCCCAGGGGTCGGTCCAGTCACCTCACAATCCTCGCAGTACACGCCTCCGTTCCCTTCCAGCTCCCGGGCTGCAGCAGCCCAGATCGTCGTGGCACATCCCTGCTCGGGACTCTTCATGTAATTCAGGCGGAACGGCTGCGACTTCAATGCCTCCATTTGGTCCGGTATGTGCTTTTGCAACGGCGTGGCTATGCCCCCGGGCATGAGGCTGTATCCGTGTATACCCTTGGAGCCGTATAGTCTTTCGATGTGGTTCGCCATCCAGATATTAGCCGTCTTGGAATTGCCATACGCCACGTAGGGGCTGTATTTGCCCTCAACCTCGAAGTTGATGTCGTCGAAAACTACTGGACTGGCTCGGTGTCCCGAGCTACTGACGTTGACAACTCGGCTGGCAAAGTCGGGGGAGGCGTTGGCGCCAGCCAGAAGCAGGTCCTTGAGGCATTGAAACAGGTAGAAGTGGGCGACGTGATTTGTGCCGAATTGCATTTCAAAGCCGTCGCTGGTGACCTCGTGCTTGGGAATCGCCATCACGCCAGCGTTGTTGACGAGAATGTTGACATGCTGCTCCCGCTTTTTGATCACATCGGCAAAGGACTTGACACTCACCAGGCTGGTAAGATCCAGGTTGATGAGATGGATCTTCTGCTTGGTCTTTGGGTCATTCAAGACGGAAGCCAATGTCTCTTTGGCACGATCCATGCTGGCTGCTCGGACGCCAACGTAGATGATTGCACCTACTGCTGCCAAGGCTTCGACGGTAGGGGTACCAATTCCGGAGTAGCCGCCAGTGACAACCGCCACTTTTTCGTCCAGAGAACCATCAAAACGATTCTCGTCTTGCATGATTTGCAACCCGGTTGGGCGAGCATCACCGGCCCCAGCCGTCACCTCGGGCTTGTGAAGTTCAGCGTATCTCCCAGACATGGCTCGGTAAGTGAAAACTAGTGTTGCTGGATGGTATCTGCTTGTGGACGACAAGTAGACGGTAGAGGTTGTTTGAGGATTGGAGGGAATTTTCCGGAATAGTTGCTTGAGACAGAATGAGTGGTTCCTCTCGTCTATGGAGGAATCGAGACCTTTTAGTAGACAACGGAATCATTGAGCACAGCTGGACCTCGAGCCTGGACATCTTCTGTGATTCCATGTTTGGCAAAGCTGCCGCAAATTGCCGAGTTTGACGCGGACATATCATTAGCTGCATGCTTTCTCTGGTGGCTAGCTTTCCCAAGCTTAATCTTTCGGCGTGGCTGTTGGAGTATGAAGGCTCGGCGTTGCGGGCGTCTCTAGGGGCTGTCGGCTGTTGTTAGTCGGGAGTGCGGTGATGCGGTGATGCGGCCGCATGTTGCGCGCCCACACTCTCTCACCTTCGGACGTAATGCAGGTCGCACTTGGTTACAGAGCCACGTGGCATGACTCACCTTGTAACGGCCGTGGAGGTCGTCCATGGGATTGATGACCTTCGGAGACATGTCTGCCAGCTAGGACTGGAAGTCATCGAGGACTGGATGTCCTTGAGGAGCTTCTTAGTTCTGTGGTCATCGACTTCTGCTTCCGGCCGCACGCTGCAATGTCGTCGATGGGTTGCTTCGGAACATGAGAGGTCGACGGGTGCAGGCCTTACTGGGCATTGTACCGTTGCTCACCAAACTGAGCACAGAGGTATGGATGCAGGCAACGTCCCCTATGTGGTAGTGAGGGGGAGATGCCCCAGGTTCGGATGGGTTGATCATACTCTTCCTTGCAGATTGGAGCGTCCTCCAAGCACTAGAAGCGAGCCGCAATCTCAGGTGCTCGTATGGTACCACCACAAAGTGGTAGACTCCCTGTTCACTGAGAAGATTTTGAGGACGGTGCCGTCCCAGGTAGACTGTCCATCTGCGAAAATCTCATCCTTCTCTCGTGGTGGCATCTTCTTGGGGCCTCAGGGGGTCTGACATCGAGGGACCGAAGGATGGTACGCAGAGTCACGACTCGGTGGAAGACATGCAGCTCCCTGGTGCCGAACAGACGCCTGCCTGACAGTGGCCTTGAATACCACAGCTCGTGATAGGGTCCGTGGGCAGTTCGTCGAAGAGAATACTGCTAGATCTCTGGGGCATTTGACACAATGGCCGTGTCTGCCATAGACATGCTCTCAGACATGCAAGATCCGGGGAGGGGGGTGTAGTCAGATCTCGTCACACGAGGAATGACGACCCAGGCAAGACGTCACTGAAGAGACGGTGTCAGCTAGGTGTACATTGTAGATGGAAACAACACAGAAGGAAGACGGTGGGTGGGTTAGGGGGGGTGGGGGCTTGAGATGTCGGCATAGTGGACAAGGCTGAAAGGAGGAGAGGCGAGACTGAGGAACGTTGCAAACCAAGAGCAAGACAGGTCAGGTCTCGTCACAAATGCCAGAATCATGGCCTGGATAACACGATAGCAATGGTTGGAAACACATCAGAAAACAAGACTGGATGGTAGCAGAACGATGTGATGCTAGCAGCAGCAGAGTGAGAAAGCTCGCCATGCTTCTGGTGGAAAGCCTCAAGAGTTGAATGGCAGATGTGGTTGACGAGAGGGAGCAAGATTGAACGTGGAGACGTTGCTCAGATTTCTGGGGAGCGGGATTACCTACCACAGTACCTTGGGTAGTCAAGTACCTCCTACCTCCCTATATGCCAGTAGGTACCTAAGGTACCGTAAGGTACCTAGGTTCTGTGGTAGCTGCGGTTTTCCTGAAGCCAGTCGTCGCATCCCGTTCAGGCAGTGGCATAGTTGGTCATCCAGGTAGGAACGAGACGGTCCAGACTTTGGCCGGGAAGGATAACAGGTTTCGGAACCCGTTTGCGATTGTAACAGAACAGAGTAAGGAGTAATAGTAGCAGCAGTAAGAGAGTTGCATCCTGATCCGCTGCAATGTTTTGCATGCGGCATACGGCGTCAGAAAGCCATCGCAGCTTCTAGAAGTCGTCCGTGGCAAGATGAGCAGGGGTACCCCACATGACAAATGCGGGCGGCCAGGGATGTGGATAAGATAACGACATCCCACCTCCATCTTGCAAGATCACCTCCACCTCTCGCTTTCACAACAACAACTACCTACCTGCGGAGTACGGACAGAGGACCCGGATCTGTCGCAAACCTTGGAAGGTCATCATCATATCTCTCCAACAGCACCAACAGAAACTGCCAACCCTCCGTATCAAGTACAAAGTCATAAGCTCCGCCACCTCCAACGAACCCCCCAACCCGGAACCGCAACCATGACTGTCCAACACCCCTCCACCGCCTCCGAATTCCAATCCCTCCTCTCCTCGAACATATACGTCGTCACCGACTTCTACGCCGACTGGTGCGGGCCCTGCAAACAGATTGCCCCCATGTACGAGCAGTTCGCAAAAGCCTCCTCCGTACCCGGTTACCTAGCCTTTGCCAAAGTCAACGTCGATCACAACCGGGAAGTCGCCGCACAATACGGAGTATCAGCAATGCCAACCTTCATGTTCTTCAAGAATGGGAAGCAGGTGGGCGTCAACGGCCAGCCGCTGATACGAGGCGCAGATGTGCCCAGCTTGAAGAAGGCAGTGGAGAAGCTGGGAGGCCTGGCCAAGCAGAAGGAGGCTGCTGGGGTCAAATGGGGAGAGTAAACAGGCCACAAGTACTGGGAAGAGCAAGACAAATCGGGGAGAGAAAAAAATTGAATTTGGGAATAGACAAGGAGCCAGCCAGAATGTTGGTAGAGTCCTGGAGAGGGGCCAGTAAGGAAGAGGGGTCGGTAAGAGAGAAGGACAGGGAGGGGGGAACAACTAGATCATCATTCCATGGCAAAGAGGCACACCGACTTTGCATTTTGGCCTTCTTGTCAAAAGAAGAGTTGGCCTAACTCCCCAGGCAACGTCCGAGCCACCATCCATGCCCGGGGCGCCATTAGGTACCAGCAACATGTCCAAGGCCAGTGTTCTTTGGGGTGGATTTCTCGGAACAAGGAGTCAAGGGATAAAGGTCATACCCATCTAGCATCGAATTTAGTTCTAATATTCGACATATGTATGTTGTATAATCGACATCCATTTAATCCATTTCTGGATTCCCCAAGGCATGCAGCATTGGCACAGATCCCATGCGAGGTTGGCACACAAGAAAGAGACCCAGAAGGCATTTCATACATTATCCCACAAGAGGCTATCCCACAGGAGACTTAAATAGGTAGCTGGTCCCGTAGGAGGGTATCTGACATAAAATGACCGGACAGTAGAAATTCCCATCTATAGAGTGAAAGTATCCTATCCTGAGAGCAGGGCATAGGATAAAGGAGGGGGAATTGCCGTGAAAGCTGAGCTTGGAGCCTGGAAGATCACTTCATTGGATTGCCGTAACCCATCTGCTCATAAGTGGTGGTTGTTTTCTAAGCTGTTAATATAGCTATAAAAGCTGTAAGAGTTTCCTGCATACAATAGAGGATACTTAAAAACCAGGCATCCAAGATTACCTTCGGTACACAGTGACATGAACAGCAATCAAGTATGTTGATTTTAGTTCAAGCTTATTGCAGTATCGGAATAATATGCCGTGAGGAGGAATACTTAGTGAGCCTTGCCCAGCTACGTTCAGCCCTCAGCTGATTATCCCATCATTGATTATACCGCAGTCGGTTATCACGCATGCGGAAGGCGGAAGGCGGAAGGCAGACGACAACTGACTCTCGAAAGGGGAAAGCCACAATTGATGATCCCCGGTGCAAAAGGTCTACCTCCCGAATGCATTGTGTCCTTTGGTCATCGGCCCTGTGTAGCCGGAGCTCGTTGTGTCGAGCAAAGACTATCTAAAAATGTGAGGATCCAGTTGTGGACCTGTGGTTTTAGTGGTTTCCAATCGCTATGCATCAGGTTGCGGTAAACATTAGGAAAGACTGTGTGACTATCTGTCTGCTTCCATTGCAAGAAAAATGTATATCAGTGTTTGAAAACGGGACGTACCGTGAGGGTGTGGGGGCAGTTGTTAAGGAACAGATTGTTGAGGAAAGGGACAAACAGCAGCAGAGGGGATGGGTAATACGGATAATTTAAAGCAACTCTAGCTGGAGACGTATACCTAGGTACCTACCTAGGTGGCCATCATGGACGCCTTTTAGGGTTGCGGGAGAACCAGGTTCATCCCGGAGTTGCTCTGTTGCACGGTACTGTACCTGCCGCACTGCACATGCATTTTGAGAACCCACCAACAATGAGGCCCTGTAGTCATGCCGGGTTTTGTCTGGGTTGGGTGTGAAATCAATAAGATCTTCCCGAATGTATAGTCCACGGTCTCGGGATAACATGCATTCCTTTTTACTCTGCGTCTTCGCAACGCCATCCCTCGTTCTGAAGCATCCATCGGCAATCCGGAATGTCGTTGACACCGACCTCAATCTCGTTGGTCCCAGTTATCCGAGGAATTTCGCCTTCGCTGCGATCCCACGATGTATCATCTGTGGGACCGGACCTCGAGTGCTACTGAGAACATTAATTCGACGGTCCCGGGCTCCGTAACCTCCGCAATAGGGAACTCGACAATGTTGTTTCAAAGTCTTCAAGCACCCATGTGCTTCATTTCATCTCAACATCTGCTAGTGCGGAGCTACATCGACACCTGGCAGTCAGCCACCCAAGGTCTACGATTCAAGTTGCCAACCAAGCTGTTCCAGAGTGTGCGAGCAGCTACCTCTGCAGTTTCATCGGGTCATCTGCGAGACTGGGCTTACTCTCTGACCAATCAGTCAAGGACGGTCGCACAAGAATTGTGGTCGACCCTGAGGCTTATTGGGTTATTACAGACCTTCTTTGCCCTGCTCAACCTCATCGGCCTCGTCCTCGCCTGCACTACCACCTTCCAGTATGTCCGTGTCCTTCTCCTGCGCCGAAAGCTGCCACCGGGCCCGTTTCCACTCCCCGTGATTGGAAACCACTTCCACCCCTTTGAGCGTCAGCCGTGGATCAAGTTTGAAGATTGGAGCCGCCAATATGATAGTCCAATGTACGTACCTATCCGAGGACCTACTTCAGATTGGATTATCTTATATTGCAAAACGGTCGCTTTGGCGACTGTGTCCCGAGAAGCCAAGAAATTAGAGACTGATGAGACTTCAATACTTCTGTAGGATCACCATCTGGTCGGGAAACAAGCCAGCCATCATCCTCAATGATGCATGGACCGCAAGTGATCTTCTTGGTACGCGTGCAGACGTCTATTCATCGAGGCCTGTCCTGGTTCATGCCACAATGACAAGTCAGACCGTGACGAACTGCGCAGGTCCTCGGCATCTCCACCGGAAATGGATAGTGAGTCACCAAGCACCCTTGGCTGTATTATTGAACTTGGTATGCCTACTCACATTGGACAGGACACCGTGCTGGGCGGCCATGTCGTACGGAACTACCGCTCCTTCCAAGGCGATGAAGCTAAGATCCTGACGATGGGCCTTCTGACCCATCCCGATGACTATGCGATGGCCTTTGAGCGCTACTCCAATTCTATTGTCTCTATACTTTTCTTGGGAAGGCGTCAAGATCAAAAATATCCCTACCTGCTACATAAGACAGAAGAGATGGTGGCTGCCGTCGACTCCATAACTTCACGACAAGCTCTGACAGGGTCTCTGCAATGGCTGGCGTCTATTCTGGAATCTGTTTTCCCTCTCTCAACCGTAAGCACAAGGGTCCCTTCCAAGATGCGGAAATACTTCGGTGCGTTTCGCCAGCGAACAGCCGCGCCCTGTGTATTTCCCAAGTTCTCCAAGTTTCTGCTGGAGAAGCAAAAGGAATTTGGTCTCTCTGATGCAGAATTGACCTCTTTGAGCAGCATGTAGGTGTACCCATTCAACATTTGTTATCCACGCCACATCACTGACAGATCTCAGCCTCATGGGTGACGGCGCTGAGAAGAGTACGGGCACACTCATATCTGCGGTGCTCGCTTTATGTCTATTCCCGCATTTGCAGGCCGCTGCACAAGAGGAGATCGACATCGTGGTTGGCAACTCTCGCTCTCCAAGCTGGGAGGACTTGGAAGAGGACCGCTTTCCCTACGTCTCTGCATTGGCCAAGGAAATCCTGCGATGGCGAACAGTCACGGCACTGAGTTGGATTCCACGTGCTCCCGTACGCGACGATTTATACCGAGGATATTTGATTCCCAAGGGAGCACAAGTAACGTGCAACATCTGGGCGATCCACCGCAATCCGCGAGAGTTCCCCGATCCAACTGTTGTGAGGCCGGAACGATTCCTGGGCGAAAAGGATGGCGGACTGGCGGTCGACTATCCGAATCTTGCAGGGCACAATGCGTTCGGATGGAGCCATCGACAATGCAGTGGCCAGGCGCTCGCGGAGCAAATCGTCCTGTTGGTGTTAGCAAGACTTTTATGGGCCTTCAATATTGAGCCAGGGCTTGATGAGATGGTAAGTAACCTAGATGCACTCTCTATCATCTTGCGGAGTGGATGCTTGGTGCAAGTCGGGAGCGATCATCGGACTTGCCAGCATTGATGCGCCCCTTGAGCATTTCCTCAGACCTCCCGAGGTCGGGACGGGTGGCCATCCGCAACACTGACCACGTTGTGATGGAGCTGCTCTGACGGAAAGTGGCCGTCGCCAACGAGCTTTTCAAGATTGAGATGCGCTATGGCTCTCGGTTTCATGCTCCATTAGAAACCTTGAAGGAAAAAACCCCGCTATGTCACAGGTGCCCGCAGAAAGGCTTCCAGGTTGCGAGAATCGTTCTATTCTCTGTCCTTCGTCATCCTTTTTCCCCAGTTGCAAACCTTCGAAGCTCTATTTCTCGTGATAGCGCACCCAAGGTGCATTACTGACGTTGGATAGGGCAAACCCGTGCAGCTGGACGCTTTGGCACACAGCGGTAGCAAGCATACTCGACCGCCGCAATTCAAAGCTCGTTTTACATCACGGTCGAAAAGAATCGGGGATCTAATCGAATTTGAAGCTCAAGAGGCCATAGCTCAACTGAGAAGACATGAACAGGAGAGAGAATGACAGAATAATTGAGGTTGGATGGATTTGTCTAGGTAACTCTGACTTGTGCGGAAGGTGTTGTATGAAAGAGTGTGGTTGAACCGGTTGATTCATTCCTCTCTCGAAGGTCAGAGAGAAGGCTACAGACTGGTTTATATAGACAGCCATTCCTTCCTTCCTTCGCTGTTGGAACTCTTCTACAGAGTGCCACTTTACTCGGTCCACGGTTGAGATTCCTCAATCTGGCGATACGCCGTAATTAGGGCCCAGAGGCCAAGAGGGCTGTTGACTCGATAGTTCAACAGAAGGTCAACTTGTCTTGCAGAATGACCTTAGACATTTTATTTAAACTAAGATACTTACTAGA